>DWCF01002158.1:0-25478 GCA_018230265.1 Delias oraia | reverse complement strand
TTTATCTCAGTGGGATATTCTGTTAATCAAGCGTAAAATATTTTTGAAATCCAGTATATCTATCTAAAATTTAAATCCTTTTATTTTAGAATCTGTCTATCCAATGCAAGTTACAAAAACATTGAATAAGTTATTTTATACAAATAGAACATATGTATTTTGTAGTCGAATAACTTAATTCTAGTATAAATTTAATTTATATTTCCACGCACTTGCGGCTCTTCAAGGGCTGGGGGTGTCCTGCTCGTATGCCACCAATTAAATAAAAAATAATAATACATATATCCCATTAAATTTCAATAATAGCACAAACTTTTAGGAAATCTTAAGATAATATCTTAATTTAATCAGCAGATATATTTTATTTATTTTTCCTTGATGTATAATATAATTTTGTTTTCTTAATTAGATATGTTGAAATTGGACCTTGTTTTTTTAAGTTTTTTTAAAGTTTGGTTATACATATTTACTTTATCAAAGAAATATCATTTTCTAAAATTTATTAATCTTTAATAACTACACAGATTTCTGTTTGACATTTTCATAACAGTTCCTTGTCATTAGGTTTTGAATATATTATGGTGCATTAAAATGCATGGCTCTGGGCGGAGTTGCATTGTGACGCGTGCGCATGTTTCGTTAGCATGGTATATTAATACGCTTGGCAAGCCACGAGAATCAGCCACCAATACACGTTTGTATGTGTGCTGTGGCTTGGCTGAGCTTGTACAAACTTGTAGCCGGATATGTTGGTATATGAACACTTAACAAAAAGAGCTTCTTGTTTCCTCGGAACACACTAAGGCAGCCTCCAACCTTTTTCAGTCACGTAGTCCCAGGAATTGAAGGACAATTTTCACGAACCCCTTGAATAAAATAAACAGTAAAAAAATCTAATAATGTATTTATTATTAATATTTATGTATGGCCCAGAGATGACACTACGGGCCACCATAGATACATTCATGGACCCCCAGCGGTCTACGGACCACAGGTTGGGAAATACCGCACTAAGGCACGTGCAAGCGTGTTAAAATGTTATTCAGGCTTTTGTGACAAGCTTGGAAGCTACAAATCTATAACTGAGTTATTAAAGATTTGTTGGAATGGCGTTTCTGTAGCTTCCAAATTAAAGAATATTTATAAGCAATGGTTTTAGTATAAAAGGTTCATTTTGAATGTTTTATATATGTGTAATGAACTGTGATATTTCTACTTATCGAGCAAGATAAAAATCGCTACAATTAAATAAAAGATCAATTTCTTTTATTTAATTCTACCGATTTCTTTATCCTTTAGGACTAGACTTTTGTATGTTGATATTATTTTAATATTTAATATAATTAAATTATACATATATATATATATGTATATCTATATATATGTCAATTTTACGGAATTATAAGGAATTTTACGTTATGTGTGTGAATTTAATTTCCCAATCTTAAGTGTAGTCATTCGTCCATCCATACTAGTGTTTACATAAATTATTCACTGTCAATATGTTATTTTATTTCTAAGGGTTTCTGAGCGTTTGGCCGCGGGCCAAGCGGCTTGAACGCTACTTGACAGCCCACTTGACCTAAAATATGCCACAATGCTGGCGAATCGCGTTAAATATACATTTCAGTTATTATTAATTTTATTACTGATGACCAATTTGATATTGTACGCCGCTAATATTTGTTTGAATATGATAATTAAACAGACTTCGCCTGTAATAGTGCTTCACGTGGTATTTTAATAGCCAATCATCAATTTTCCTATAGGTTGTAAATAAATTGTCGTTCAAAGTAGAAGAAGATTCACCTAGGATGCATCGGCCATGGATGCTCTAAGCCCAGCTGGACAGCGTCTTCGTTTATTAATTCCTTAATTAATTATTAAAATATGACCTAGTATTACTTTTTAATAGTAATTTACTACTCAATTATTTATTCCTTTAAGTAATAAGAACGCTCCCTCTTAGAAGTCAGTCGTATTGGTATTGATTATAGCTTTCTCATTTCAGATTATTCCGCGAACAAGCAAGTTTCCACTAACACATAGAAGACTAAAGAGACAATAGTGCGTTAATCGGTCATGGATGACAGATAGTCGAGAGATAATGGAAGTTTGGGTGCCGGGATCTTGAAAATGCCGCATGCGCACTCCAGCTCGGCTGCGTCCTCGGGCGGCGATGATCTGGGCTCCACCGATGAGGTTAAAGTGTTCAAGGACGAAGGGGACGGTGAGGACGAAAAAAGGAGCTCGGAGAACCTGCTCGAGGAGAAGTCCAGTCTCATCGATTGGACGGAGAGTGAGGTTAGTCGAACATTTCTTACTCATATGAGAGTGGTCCTGTAGCATTTTTTATGGTTTAGCATCCACCCCGATAAGACTAAGGCGTCCGACGCACCGGAGGCCGCTTTATGTGTTACACGATCCGGATGATCGAATCTCCCAAGCAGAGAAAGAGCCTCCTTAGAGTATAAAAAGAAATCAGATGGTAAGGTTCTGTGTAGGAACTGCATTAAAAACCGCTCCTGCCGAAAACGGAGGCGCAGACTGATATATGTCGCAACGTTCCCGCGACTGCCCAAGCCCAGAGTCGTGTCTCGCAGGAGACGCCCTTGTACTAGTCGCGGCACAAACCAAATTCTCACCCCAAAATTCCGCGACAAGCTGTGGAGGCGTTATAACATGCGTTTTGGCATTATGTTATGCGTTTGTCATTTCTAAAAAAATTGTTTAGCAGACAAAAAAGTAGGTGGGTATCCTTTGTGGTAAGGGAACACCGCCGCTGATGGACAACCGTCCTCCAGCAAAACAGTAGAAATACCGTTTCACGCTGAGTATTCTATGAGCCTATCAATTCGGACGAACCGGCTCAATTAGTGCGTAAGCATATGCTTTAGCATGGCTCTCCCACGGGTAGGCCGTGTTGGCCAGAGTAACTTTTACAGCCTAATGCGGGCGTGGGACGAGCTCGCGGGTTCGCCTATAGATTCTTGTTCAGCGTTATAAAAAAGTATATCGATTTTGTATTCGAATATTGAAGGCGTGATTAATAGAATGTTTCCTAGTAAGTAAATAAAGAGATGCCAGTAATTTGTAGGTGGTCCATTTCAATGTTAAATCACTAAACGTCTCTTTTAATTATGATTCAGCTACACAAACCTATACTTAAAATGCGTCACGCGGCGCTAAGCATTACCTCACAGAAGCAATAATATTCATCCGATTGGAAATGTTATCCTCGCGCCATAAGTGTCATAATTGCGTGCACGTTTTGTTGTTAATCTTTTTAGCGGTTTGTACAAGCCAGCAGGTGTCAAACTCAATATCAGGTAGGTATACAAAAGCCACATCCCCTGTATGTAATAGATGTACTCGTGAAAATCCCAAATAGTTCAATAGAAATTCTTTGTATTCACTATTCTTTGTTAACAAATCCAGTGTTGCCTGTTGCGCCTACAAAGTCATTGCTTTTATTAAAATTTTATTAAATATGCAACTTTCCTTACGCATGTGAAGTTTTTAAATCACTCTGTATAAGACGATAAATGCTATGAAATTATTAATGGAATATTTGTTTCGTAATCAAAATCTTTTCGAAGTAAAAGTGAATCAATTAGTGCTGTCAGCTAATTTGTATGAGTAATGTCTAGACTAAGCAGAACCGCTTATGACTGCAACGAATTTTTAACACGCTTAAATATTCATGAGACGCGGTTGTTGAACCTACGTAAGATAAACATCGCGACTATTAAAAACTTAATGGGAATTGATAACCGCAAGAAATTAACCGTAAAAAAATAACCAGGAAGTAGTTAGTACAAAAGATTTTCATAAAATATAAGAATATCGCTCATTATTTTTAGATGTAAAAATTTTTTCACCGGAAATAGTGTAGCTATCCAACGGTGAAAGAATTGTTCAAATCCGTTCAGTAGTGGAGCCTATTTACAACGAAAAAGTAAATAAATAAACAAATAATTAAATATTACGTCATTATAATATTACAATAGACAACTAAGTACTTTATGTGCTCATTACCACTGTATATTCTACAAACAATGTATCAATAAAGATACCGTTTTTTCAAATAATAAATTGCGATATTTAGATAGGGTTTTATTACTTAGAAAAACGACTCGGGGACCTTCGCAAAAGGTACGTATCCTTTAGTCTGGCAACACAGCGCGACTGCTGTGGGTAAGGGTGGCAATGGGTGGTTCCCTTATCCTAGATGATCGTCCTGTTTTGTCTTTCAATTACTATATATCTACGATAATTTATGGTTACTGTCCAGTTTGAAAAGATATGAACAATATACCTAAATTTTTTGTATGAAGATTAGCGTGGTCCTAAAGACAAAAATACGATCGAGCACGGTCACAATTATTGTAATCACAAATTGTCCGTAAACAAACAAATCACCCACACATCGTAACAACGGAAACAAAAAGCGCAGGTACGTTTCCGAAAATTCAAAATTCGAACTCATTGTTCCCTTCTTAAAACTCTATCAAAGAAGGTTTACCTGCAAGCAGGTATTATATACAAATTTACCTGTGAACTGCAAATATGGGACAAAATCGAATTGCTACATCTCGTATGTTTCACAAGGCGGGTGATAGACGTGCGAGTTAGCACGTGAACTTTTTTCGATGACTTTTCACCCTATGACTACGACCTAGAGGTCCGAAGGGGAGGCCTATCTCTTGCAGTGGACGTCCTACGGCTGAAATCATGATGATGATGATCACCCTAAGTACGCGTACTTAAAAACCGTCGAGTAAGTTTGTCGGTGTTCCAACCTGTTTGAAATTTTACTCGCGGCTCGTTCTGTTTCGACAGTGGGGCAGCACAGAGCCATTGTGCCTCGTCTCTTATTTATGAGTGTTTATAGTGTTTTGTGAAATTTTTAATACGTTTTTATAAAATTTACTTAATATTATAATAATTGTTATCTCAATTAAATTTTAAAGTAAATGACCCTTAACTTCAAGTACTGAAATTACAAAAAAAATATTTTTAAGTTTTTAAAATGTGATAAGATATAATTCCTAAATAACATTAATGTTCTTATGTCGACGAATTATTTATCTTTACAGATAAATAATTCGTCGATATTTATAAAAACAAAATTAATAGATATTTTTTTAAATAATATAAAGTATAACGGAGCATGTGGGTCTCCTATATGGTAAGATAACACCGCCACCTTGAACAACCGAGCCACAGTCCGCGCATTGCTTGTGTTGCCGACTTTTTACGCCACTTGAGCGGCATTTTTAAGGCCTCCGATATACTCACTCACTCTACGAATCACAGTATTAGTACCTTTTTACACTGAGTATTCTGTGAGAATAATTAATAATCTGTCTTAAAAAGCGTGTACTTTAAGTCACGTCTGTCACCCGCTTAAAGTAAGAAAGAGACGGACTTGTGGAATCCAGACGCATTACAGCCACGGTTCGTATAAATATTGGATTATATTTAGGTGCAATTCAGCTTTGTATGTCATAATAACATCGTTTATAGTACGTGATGCCATTACAATGCTCTTTGTTCGAGTTTCGATTTCTTTTCAATTACAATTCGGTAAATTGTCAGGGGTTTACGCGCGCTTGAGTTTTGGAAATGTTTTTATTTGTTTGCCGTCGCTGAAGTCCCATTTCGTTACGGCAATCTCGAGAGATCTCTAGATGCGAATCTATGCTACGAATTGCTGCTGTCTAGTTAAAAAAACTACACAAAACATTTTCTATAATTGCAATTTGTTTAAACGTACTTTTTATGATTCCTTTACAAATAATTTCCATGTGCTGGTAAAAATGTAAGTTACAATCAAATCATCTGTAATCCGAAGTCTTAGATCGTTCTCATACTACCAAATCTCTTTAAATTAGTAACAATGAAATATTTAAACATAGTAATATATTACAAAAAGTATTTTCACCCGTGGAAGATGTATGCTAAATCATACTCATGCCCTAATTGATAACATAGAAAATGATAGTATAGGCTTACATAATACTAGCGTGAAATATTGAATTTCGCTGAGTGACTGCAAGTGAGGCCCGTGAAACAATACCGGTCAAGCGATGTATAAAAGCTGGCAACACAACCAAAGTTGTCTAATAATTATAGGCGGCGGTAAAATTCCCATAAGGAAAGATTACTACTTGCAACCGCCCGCTATACAATAAAAATAAAATTTATTTTTTTAAATACATTTTCAACTTAATTACACACCAAATTAAAAAAGTACGTTTCTCTTTATAAACATGATCACACCTTCTATGGTTAGTGATGGCGTCTATCATATTTCAATTATCGTATCCTTAAAAAGTATAATTACCACTCAGCTCTGTGGCATATCTTGTGTCACGTAAAAACTTTTTCAAGTGTATGTATAAGTCATAAATCTAAACATTATAAATGGCTTCATGCAAAATGTGTTGATAAAAAGTTGACAAGCGCGAAGGAACAGGTTTTCAACATTACACTGGAACTTGTATAGAATAACAGCTCATATATCAAATCACTCCACTTCTACTTTTACTCTCGTGTAAAATTATGACAGAACTACGGGGTTACGGCATTTGTTTGTTTATCTTTATATGATAAAATAAAAATATTTTATTTTAACATAAGTACAAAAATGCAGCTTGTTGAATGTCAAAATAAGTCCACCACCGATTCCAAGGTAAACCCACTGAGAAGAACCGGCGAAACAAACTCAGTGAAACTAATTTTTTGGATTTCATGAGTTAAATTTTTGTGTTATTTTATTATTACAAAATTTGCTCTGAGAATGCCTGATGATCACCTGTATGATCACCTTATTGGCGTGACATCATTTACAAAATCTAGTGATTTTAATCTAGTGATCTAGTGAAACTAATGCGAAGTACGACTTCGCATTTAACAACCTACCGTTTCTAGCGACGTCAGTATAGGCATACGTTTGGTTTTGTTATGAACAACCATGTAAGTACATCCATTTATTGCGAATCCTCTTACAGCGACCGACCGCTTTCAACGACGGAATTTCACAAATTCTTGTCCTGTCACAGCGACTAGCGTTGACATGTGCACAAATAATCGTAGGTAAGATGTTAACTTCGGACCGCGCAACCCTCCCAAATGAAATTGAAGGCACTAAGAGTGCAAAACATCCGAAGATCACAATACTGGATGCGAATCTAAAAATTTACGACGCCTAGATCAAGCTTACAATAGCGCGATGTTACCGCTGACAACGACAAAGATGATAAAGAAAATGATGAGCCGCTGTGTGTCTGGACGAGAGCTCTGAATAAAGGACTGTCCATAGGAAATGAAGAATTGATCAATATTCTGGTATTGATGATGATCTCGCAACGTGTGGCGAGCCGACTGATAAAAAATATTTTACAAAATGTAATCGTCAACAGCCAAAATAGCGATGACAATAATGACGACGACCAGGAAGAAAACTGCAGAAATGCTAAATGTGTTTGTGCATTCCAATTTTGAAGATGACACCATGAAAAGTATTATGTCTCGTTTGCATAATGCAGTCATTATCTCTTACTATAAAAGAAAAACAATAAAAAAATTACAGACTATATATATGTACAAACATGTACAATGCGAAATAAATACATTATTTAATTTAAATATGTTTTAATTGGTCACCTAAATTTGAATGAACATGTACATACATAACGCGATTAATAAAAAAAAATGTCTGTTCGTTTAGTACGGCGTCCTGTTAGTACGACGTAATACCACCGGCCTTGGGTGTCGTTATAACCTGATTATACTGTACTAAAATAAATTTATATACTATAATTATTATTTTAGTATTTTTACGTACACATACGCACGAGTGGTCAGAAAAACCAAAACTGATAACAGATTCTGAGTAGGGATCGCAGCAAAAACGGCCTTCGCTGAAAACTTTTGCGGATGATCTTCGCTTCCAGCCTCATATCGGTGTGCCACCGACCGGACACTCCCGCGACGGCCAAAAGACGACCTTATGCAAATCGCGATAAGATTTAAACTTAATTTTCGGCGAGCCCGTGAGCTCGCTCTCCACCCGTCCCTGTAGAGGGCGTTCTGGCTAACAAGTAGCTATTCCTAAAAAAAGTGATCATACATTTATTTTTTTTTATTCTATACCCGACAACAGAGCAGGTGCGTCTCCTGTATAGTAAGAGAACGCCGCCGCCCATGAACAACCGCGCCACAGTCCGCGCATTATTTGTGGTGCCGGCTTTTTACCCAGCTTAAGCGGTACTCTGCGAAACACGTACAAGTACCGTTTCACGCTGAGTATTCTGTGAGCCCGTGGTATCACATCGGACGAGCAGGCCCAATTAGTGCGTCAGCATATGCTTTAGTATGGCGCCTACATCCGTTAGGCACTTCTATTTTAGTTGCAACCGTAACTTTTGCTTTATATGATAATCGATACCACTGGGCGGGAGTTTCCAAAACAGCTGCTTCCTTTTGATCGCATTCAGCGTAGAATGTCGCCGACCAGATCCTTTCCCATGGTCTTAACTGGTGGTTCTTTCAGCATCTTCTATCGCATTTATCCTGGATTATGTTCTGTTCCAGGTTCTTAAAGAAGAATCTTCTTCAAGAATGCAAAGCCACACTAAGTGTATATAATGTTATGGACCTAACAACTGACACAATAAAAGATGATTAGATATCATTCAATACTATCGTAGATTCTTAATGAATGATTCATTTATGATGCTATTTTCGTTGAAAAGCTGACGTGGTTGTTTTTAAGCCAAACTATATGTTCATACAAGAAATAGCTTATTTTAATTGACTTCTTTTATATAATATTCGATATTTTACACATTTTTTAATAACACTATCTTAAGGTCGCTTAGATATTGACTAATTGCAATGCTTAACTTAAATATCGCGATAACCCATAAAGCATTACTTTTATCAGGTGTCAAAACATAACTTAAGTAATAGGTTATCACTTGAGTAACATTTATATAATTTATTCCCAGTAGTCTAATATATTAATAAAATTAAAACGATGATTGTTTAAATTGGCTTCTCGGTGTTGACCATTTCGGCTTTACAGCTTAACCGAGAATTATATAAAGATGTAAGGAATGGGAATTAATTAAGACAATCTATACTACTAATCGCATGCGATTGAAGGTACTATATCAGTAATATTTATTTAATTTGTAATTTATTCTGTCTTTGGAAGAGCTTGACAATGGCCCGGCGAGTGTATTAACACTGTCGCAACCGTGTGAGGGCCATGCTGACGCATTTATTGTCAGATGTATTACCCCGGGCTCAATGATAACCAGCGTGTAACAGTACTTTTACTATATTTCACAAATTTAATCAAATTTTTAATTTCCAGTAGGGTATAAAAAAGCGACAGTAAAAATCGCTTCTTTTTTTCGAATTGAATAAGGGATATGTTTCAAAATAAAACATTCGCTAAAAGGGAAGTTAAAAATCCCCCCGAACGCATGCGCCCGCGCAGCGAAGCTAAATTTAGCGAACAACGATCTCTTATGCTGCCATCCGCTTCCGTTCGTCTCATTCGTTTCATTTAGGATCTACTTACGTCCGCCATTTTTGTTTTCAAAATCTTGAAAAGCCTCTTAAAGTGTGTAAAAACGTAATCTAGCGTGACCCACAATAAAGTTTCCGTGGAAATCAGTTTCAGATTCTTATAACTAATCAATGATTAAGTAATTTAAAAAAAAATTGAAAAATAATCATAACGCACTAATTAAGCCGCTCGGCCGAAGTGATACCACAGGCTCACAGAACAGTCAACCTGAAATGTTGATTGTACTTGAAGCGGTACTTCTACTGTGTTTCCGGATACGCTGAGTAAGTGAGGATATCGGAGGCCCTTAAACATTCCGCTTAAGTGGCGTAAAAAGCCGGTAATACAACCAATCCGCGGACTGTGGCACGGTCGTCCATGGGCAGCGGTGTCCTCTCACCACATAGGATACCCACCTACTTCGTTCTCCGCTATACCATTAATTTTTTTTAAAGAAATTCTACCTTTTCAAAATGAATAATATATCTTAAAACTCCAATGACAGTTCTCAGCTACAGTAATTCTATAATATTGAAACTGCTTTCAGTATCCTGGAAAATATACTTTGAATAATTCTGAAAAGTGGGATTTCACACCGTTTGATACGCATCGAATTGGTGGCCTCTTACGGTTTTTTGAAGGTCGTTTAAAGACCAACCAAAATTAGCTTAGATTTCAAAAAAATTGTTCACTCACATGAACCATAACTCTTTCTGTGTATTAAACACTTCCACTGATAAATTTAAAAAATGACATTTATCCATAAAGTGTTAAACAAATTTGAGTATTTTCCAATCCCAACTATGTTTAATCCAAAATACATCAAAAACGAAATTTAAAGCATCAGAATATCATATATACAAACATACCACGCCTACAAAATTACTTGTACCTAATTAGCATGACAATAAAGTTCAGACCGTGAAGGTCCGTGAAAATGATCAGTTATTAATTTCTCAAGCCATGTTTGGTTTCGCGTGGGCACGACACAGCTAATAGTTAGCTATAGGCCTGTGTAGGTAGCCTAGCTTTGGTGGGACCCATAAAACTAGATAAGCCCTTATTTACTTGAGTTACTTTTAAATTTTCCCAAGTAATAATAATATTTTTAAAACTCTTTTTATCTAATGAGTTTCATAAATGATAGTGATATTATATATTTTTAAACAGCAAAATAATATTGTATATGTGGGTTTTTTATGGTGAGAGAATGTACAGAATACTTAGCGTGAAATGGTATTTGTATTTAAAACGGTGCTTCTATTATTTCGCTGAGTGAGTGAGGATATCGGAGCTGTGGCGCGGCTGCCCATGGGCGGCGGTATTCTCCTACCATATAGGAATACCTGCTCTGTTCGGTATGTCTTAAAAAACAAAGTATAGAAAGAATACGGTGAAACTATATACCGCATCTTCGCTTACTGTATTACTACATAATTATACAAGCTACACGTGAAAGTTTGGGTGGACATGTTACTAGTTCACGCTAAAACAACTGAACGCTTTTTAATGAATCTTTGCAATAGCGTATACATCAGACTAACACAGGCATAATTTATAATGATTGCGTAAAATGGACAAAACATAATAAAATGTCAGAACCGTTAGATCGCGTACCAGACAGAACGTCGTCTGAAGGAATAATTTTGACAAAATCCTTTCTCTGTTTTAATTTTAAAAAAATAGTAACATCTTATAGCATCTATTCCCCAATCCCAACCTACTCCAGTCATAGATCCCTTGAGATTCAAGGAGTTTTCACGGACTCCTTAATTTGTTTACGTTTTATATTATAAACATTAAATATATATTATATATATATATTATATTATAGTTTATATTTTTTATTATTTAGTTTATATATATACATTAGTGTAGACTATTAGCATTTATGTTTGGTTCAGAGATGACACCGCGGATCACAGGTTTGGAAACACTGCCTTATAGAGTTTTATTTCCAAACTAATCTACTTTACAACGATTTCTTGTTACATTAAGAATTCGAATCTTTTTATTCCAAATACAAGCTTAATGATTTAAAAAAGGATAAAAATTGGAATCGTGACAGCCTCATCTAGAACATTTAATCCCGAGATGCCTTCACGAATGCATTTAATACGCAAGTTTAGTGCGATGCGCATTTGTTTTATTACCTTCCAAATTAAGTAAATTCAATATTGATGGTTCAAAATAATTTAAAATATCTTTGTTTAATACATACAATCTAATGGCACACTTACACGTTTGGCCGGTCACGAGAGCACGACCATGTAAATGCATTGGATGTGAAATTGTCGCCGATCTGAATTTGTGTCGATTTGCGCACTTTTTAACATTTATTTACAACTAGTTTAAACTCATAAATCTTAAAATATTTTTTTAATTTACTAGTAAATCGGCTAATAAAACAAGCCGTGTTAAATGTCTTACGTTGAGATAATAATAGATATTTACTGTGATATATTTTAAAAATGAATCTGTGGGAGCGCCATGCTGAAGCATATGCTAATTCCCGACTCGCTAATTGGTCCGGCACATCCGCATTGATAGTCCGGGGACACAGAATACTCAGCGTGAAACTGTACTTGTACTGTGTTTCGCAAAGTGAGTGAGATTATCGCAAAAAGCGGCGTAAAAAGCCGGCAACACAACCAATGCGCAGAGTGTGGCGCGATTGTTCATGCACGGCGGTGTTTTCTTACCATATAGGAGAACCAAGTACTCCGTTGTTCGCTATAGAATAAAAAAAATATTAAATTATACATCTGAAAGATTTAAATGTAATCTATGCGTACGTTTGAAGGCAGTCGTGGCATGTTTATGGCTTGTCCTTCCGTTCTCTGCACTACGATGCATTCTGATTACCTGATAGTCTATGAATACCAGACGTCATATCATTGACATTAATGTATTTAAACTTATAAAGTGATACTTAGGCCTATATTAGGTCGATGACACTAAAACCCATAAAAATCTTATAAAAACAATTGTTTATTGCAAAATAATTTAATTTTATACCTAGGTTCATGTTTTTTTCTATTAATTATGTATATATGACAGAAATAGACATTAAGACCGAATCTTTCTTGTATTACAATAATATGGAGAACCAAGTGATCTCTTCTAAGTTAAAAAATTCACTAAAATTAATGTTTGTCTTGTATTGGTAGTCTAATATTTTTTTAAAATTTATATTATTGTTAGTATGGGGACACTGAAATCCGGCGCTCGGGCTCTTGAGGTGGGGCGACTGCCCAGAGCTATAATCCAATTTTTTATGGTATAGCGGACAACGGAGTAGATGGGTCTCCTATATGGTAAGAGACCACTGCCGCCCATGGACAACCGCGCCACAGTCCGCGCATTGGTTGTATTGTCGGTTTTTTCCGCCACGCGGCATTATTGAGCCTCCGATATCCTCACTCAGCGAAACACAGAAGAAGCACCGTTTCAAGAACAAGTACCATTACACGCTAAGTATTCTGAAAGTCCGTGGTATGACTTGAGAGGAGCTATTCCAATTAGTGCGTCCGCATATGCTTCTGAATGTCGTCCCACGGGTCTTTGTAATTTATAATTGTCGGGACCGGTATTCGAACTCGATACCTTTCGCTTCATTAGTCATTAAACCACTCAGCTACGAAGTTCTTATTGATTAAATTATTTTGTATTGGTACATTTAAAATTAGGAAATAAATGTACTTAGTAATGGTTTGCCTACCCCACTAGGAGTAACAAGATATGAAAGTATTGTAAGATCAAATATTAACATCAAGATATCCGCGTCCAATAAAATTTATAAACACAGATAAGATAATGTTCAAGGTAAAATACAATAATTATTCTGATAATTCACATATTATGACATTCATTTAAATGTAAATCTTTAGATACATTTTTGATTACATAAATCCGTTGTACTTACAATTTCTTTACTTAGAATTGATGGAACACAATTTTTTCTCTTACAGAAGTTTTCATAGTTCGGGAGGTCTTTCTCACTTACGGAAGTCTATAAAAATACTACATGTAACAGAATTAAAAATAAAATATGTGTTCATATGTATGTTACAGTTTATTGAACATAAATAAATGGATAATCTGAATAATATAACAGAATTTACTTTAGTAAATTTTCTTTTTAATTTTAGTGTTATTCAAGTTTATAAATTTTGCCGAGTATGGTGCGGTCAATCGTCCATTAAATAAAATTTGTGAAGCGTCTCCAAATATTTGCTTCTCATTTGTTTGAATATATGTCTCTAAATCTATAGAAGACAATTCGGTCTGTCCTATAGACTGTGATATACTGAATTGTGAATATCAAATTTTGAATTACACAATAATTTTAGATGTATGGAGGCTTTGCTAAGAGGTACATTTGTATGTGATAATGTTTTTCTCTGTTATATTATATTAAAATGTATTTTATTATGACAATATAATTTAAAAAACAAAAGCTACTAGTTTTTAGATGTAACAGCGTTTTTTTTTATTCTATGGCAGACAATGGAGGTGGTGGGCCTCCTATATGGTAAGAAAACACCGCCGCCCATGGACAACCGCGTCACAATCCGCGCATTGGTTGTATTGCCTGCTTCTTTGCTGCTTAAGCGACACTTAAGGGCCTCCGATATCCTCACTCACTCTGCGAAACACAAGTACAAGTACTGTTTCACTCTGAGTATTTTGTCCGTTATTGTATCCGTGGTATCACTTCGGACGAGCCGGCTCATTTAGTGCGTCATTATATGCTTCAGCATGGCTCTCCTACGGGTGACATATGTTTATGGTATGGTGAGCGTTATGTTTTATCCTATCTTCAAAACAAATACTGAAAAATCTTAAGCGGTGCTTTTTAATGTGGTTTCCTCAAAATCAGTCTGTTATCTGCAAATCAATAATGTCCGTGTGATAATGATAGCTTATCAAATAGAAATTACATCTGCGCATGCGCAGCAGCTACAGGGGCTCACGTTTTACTCCTCTAATGTTACCTATATTCATATAGCAACTTATGTAAATCATATAAAAATGAATCTTCAAAGTGTCTGCCGGGTTCAATATAAAACTAAAACAAAGATCTAGGTATAAGTTACTACTACTACTATACATATATATTAAGTTATACTAAGTTACTACTACTACTACTACTACAATACTTACGTACTAACCTTCTCAAATGGCTTTAACCTAAACGTAATTCTAAAAAATATATTAAAGAGGTACATAAAGTTTTATACAATGACTATTAAGTTTATATTAATTTAAATAAACATATTTCTCATGGTAATTTCAGGTGTAGGTTTTAAATGTTCGTTCCAGTTTCCAAGGAAGCTATAAAAATAAGAGACGAGTGCAAGGTACGCGGATGTGATTCCCACCGAACTGGCATTAAATGGCGCTAAATACAAACAAGTTTTTTTTTAATTCTTCAAAGCGCTCGAATCGTTCGACGGCTAGCAAATCAAACTGTCTGATAAATCACTTGCTGATGCAGTCTGTGCATAGCTTTATATAAATCTTTTTAATCTGTGCATTTGAGCTTAGTTGCCCCATAAACTTTGCTTTATTGTTGGCTTTTTAAACGGAATGAGCAAAAAGATTGTTAAAGTAAAAATACTTTATGGTTTCGTAGACGGTAAGTTTCTTGGCCTATTTTCAATTGTCACTCGTATCAAAGTGGATTGTTTAATCGCGTTGTGAAATTTGGACATCTTTGTGAAAATAACATTTCTTTCGTTACCGCCTCGAAAAATATGAGTCGTTTTGAACGATAAATATTTTGAGTGAAACTTTCAACATGTATATTTTTAAAGTTGACAACTGTCACTGCGACTAATTGGCCTAGTGTCAAGATCGCAAAATGTGTATAGAGTTGTTCCAATTTTCTAAAAAAGAGAAAATAGGGGAAAAACAACTAACTTTTGTCGTAAAACACTTGAATACAACAAAGGTCTGTAGCACAACCTCGTTCTTATATTAAAAACAATGAAAAATCATATTACAATTTTTTTATGTCTTAATACTATTTTATAACTAAATACTTTTCTTGGAATTTACACACTAAACTTAATTATAGTTAATTCCGCGTAGATTAAAAGTTAATATATCGTAAATCCGATAGTAATGAGTGGAAAAGATAATAAAATTAGAACAGTTTATTTACACTGGACTTTAGATTGTAAAACGCATGGTTCGATTTATCGTTGGTATGTACTTTATTTACATTGTTTTAGGTATTTTGTGATTTTATTTTACTGAAAGTCCATTGAAATTTATAGGCATTTTTAACATGGCACGGGAGAAATGGTAGGAATGGTTTAAGGCCGGCAACGCAACCGCGCAGGCTAGGCAGCAAGGGCTAGGGGTGTCCATGGGTGAAGGACCGCATACCTTAAGTGAGCCTCCTGTTCCTTTCCACCATTTTCATAAAAAATACAGAATAAGAATAGCTTTATTAAATTTAAATAATATAAGTTTTTAATCATTGAGTGAATAAGGATATCGACGGCCCTTAAAAAAATCGCCAACACAACCAATGCACGGATTGTGGCGCGGATATCCTTGGCTGGTGTTTGATCCATGGACCCATCTGTTCCGTTATCCGCTATACCATAAAAAAAAATCTTTTCCTAACACTAAAAATAATAATTACTAGATCTTTTACAGAAAGGTTAAGAAGTTTTTAACTCCAGAACTTATTAAAAAGGTTTGTAAAATGTTCAGTAATAAACCATTGAATGACCAAGTGCCTAGCCGACATGAGATGCGGGAGTTAGTCGGTGTCGTCTTACGCATAAATCGTTCCCGCTCGTCAATTATGTGATCTATTTCTGTGCGTTTAATTGCTGTGCCCATGCGCAGCCAACGGGGAGTTTTTCCAAACGATGAGTTATTTGGGACACATTTTATAGTCGCCGCCATATTTTATCAACGACTCACTTTAAATAGACAAGTTTCGTTTAAGTTTTGTTTTATGCACAATTCTTGTTTACATATTGTAATAAATTGTGTTGAAATAATTTAATTTACCTAAGTCATTGTTAATTCAAAACCAAAATAGTAATAAATCTCTATATTCGACTTTTTATACATTAGAAACATTTTATAAATTTCTAAAATACATAATTTTTTTCAACCAATTCCCAATAAAATAAAATAAAAAATATTTTCTATAATTTTTTTGCCTTCTGTGACTAGGCATCACAATTTTGCCAGTTTTAATATAATGATAACATAAATAACCATAGATAATCTAGCAAGATTATTAACAAAGTTCAAAGGGAGATACAAGAACATTTTGACCAAAGATAAACATATAGAGAGAACGCAATATAAGTACTTATACTAGGTAATATATAAGTAACATTTTTTTTATTGTATAGGGGACAATGAAGCTGGTGGGTCTCCTATATGGTAAGAGAACACCGCCTTCCATGGATCATCGCGTGACAGTCCGTGCATTGGTTGTATTGCCGGCGTTTCGGACATCGGCCTTCCGATATCCTCACTCACTCAGCGAAGCACAATAGAAGCACCGTTTCAAGTACAACTACCATTTCACGTTGAGCATTCTATGAGCCCGTGCTATCACTTCGGACGAACCGGCTCAATTAGTACGTCAGCATATGCTTCAGCATGGCTCTACCACGGGTATAAAAACATAACTATACTATGTATGAAACTGCGCCCATTATGACATTCACGTAAGCGGTTAGAACTTGAAAAACGGCGTCTCTTGAATTAGGAATAATTTCAAAGATGGCTGACTCAGTCTTGAACAAATGTTATCACTCATTTTTGTTTGTTTTACTGTATCACTCTTTCGGGGTGCTGTATCCGGTACATGTGAGATTTGTACAATAGGGAAGGAAAATGGTTCTTAATATGAAGTTTTGTATATTACAGAGAGTTTAATATCTCGCCACTGATGTAGGCAGTTTTTGTTACACATTTTGATCACATCTCACACTTTTGGATTCATATATTTTTTATTCTAGCGGACAACGGAGAAGGTGGTAGTATATGGAAAGAGAACATAGCCGCCCATAAACAGCCGCGCCATAATCCGTGCATTGGTTGTGTCGCCGGCTGTTTACGCCGCTTAAGCGGCACTTTTAAGATCTTCCCTCACTATGCGAAACAGTACAAGTACCGTTTCACGCTGAATATTCTGTGAGCCCGTGGTATCACTTCGTACGAGCTCAATTAGTTCGTATCTTTGAAATGTGCTTGTAAGTAGCCAAGCGAGTCTTAACGTACTAATTGGGACGGCTCGTCCGAAGTGACGAATGTCAACAGTACTTGTTCTGTGTTTTGCTGAGTGATTGGGGGTACCGGACAGCCGTGAAATTTTACCGCTCTACCGGCGTAAATAGACGTCAACACCAAAGCTAATGCCGTGTGGTTGTCCATGGAGTGATTACTTACCATACTTGCATCGTTGCCAGCTATCAATAAAAATTCAGAGGCTATATGTAGAGTCTTATATGAAATTTACGATACAAATTGTATATTAAATAAATACGTATAATTAAATATGGCTAACATACACAGATAAACTCAGTTTTAGCTTGACGACTCATAGGTTAAAAATAAAATTGATAAAATATCGTCATATAACCGGCGTATTGTTCGGTCATAATTTATTAGTTATTTTATTGGCTTCATGTGAGTTCCACCTTCATAGTTCTGTAACCTTATCTGACCATAACC
The DNA here is from genome assembly GCA_018230265.1 of Delias oraia. Taxonomy (NCBI): domain Eukaryota; kingdom Metazoa; phylum Arthropoda; class Insecta; order Lepidoptera; family Pieridae; genus Delias; species Delias oraia. Next base: position 7,174 of record DWCF01002158.1, on the reverse strand, counting down.
AATTTTTAAGAATAGAATTATACAGAAAACATTTAGGTACCTATATTAAATCGTGTCGCGGTGTTTATGGACCAAACTTCTCCGAAACAGCTTGATCGATTTTTATGAAATTCTATCTGTTTATCAAATAGGTCTCCACGCAAAATAGGCGCATTTATGTCGCCAAGTAGCATAAACCAGGCCGTCTTACAATTACAATTACATCAGATAGGTCTGGGAATCGGTCAACATCCTTTTTTTCGTATCTTTAATTATTATGCGAGATCCAACCCATGCGTACCAAGAATCCGTATTAAAAATACATATCTAAAATTCTATAGTGGTGTCTTTCTGGTACTATTTAATATCAATAGATTTAATATTATAAATATACCTAGTATTTTATATGACAAAATAAAGTTTACCGCGGTTACCTGGTAGGTAGTCATTATAATTCTGTGTGTCTATCCCTATCCCTGAAAGACCGGCAACACACGCGTCCAAGTAAAGGCTAAGGTCTCTATGGGACAACTTGTTATCCTAGTTGAGCCTCCTACTCGCTTCCTTCCTTGTTTTCCTTAAAAAAACTAAAGTGTTCCACTTCTGTAATAAACCACTAAGAATTTGGATAACCACTAAGGATTTGAAATTGTGGATTCCCAAATGGTCTTCTTATTACAATCAATTACCACACCCAACGTTTCATTACAAAATTCGTAAACATAATCTCATAAAGCGAGATGAGATGCCCCGTTTGTATTTTAACGAGATTTTATCATAAAACTCGAGAATAAACTGATACACAACACCTGCTCCGATCGTTATGTTAATGTTGCTCATAATTTGGCCGGCACGTCCAAATAATTATAAACTTTGCTCCTATCAACATTTAAAACGATATCCTTTGAACCGGTTGACCGTATGCAAAAGAAATATTTCACCATATCGAACTCATTGGGACATAAAGCCACGCCAATTAAGCGAAATGAACACGTATTACCTACGCCGTAAATCGATACGGGCGAAGCAACAGTTACAACCTTTCAAGACAGTCGTAGAACAAAAAAAACACACCCAACAAGAGACCCTGTTACGCACCCTCAAGTGTCAGAATTACGTAACGTTAGAAGCGTCAGTTACGCCCGTCAGAACGCCCCGCGCTAACAAGACGAAACGAGAGGGCAGATGCCGTTCCGAACACGCAGAGTAGAGAAAGATAAACACAACTCTCGAAAAACACTTGTGAGATAACAAAGGATGGGTTCCAAGAACACGTCCAATAATTTGTCTTTTTAATACGGACTGCCATAGCTTTTAAATGATAGGTCTTTTTTCTATCGACCTCGGTCAATTCCATTAGGTCGAGGGACTTCGGAAACGCATTACTCTTCCGTGAATTTCTTTTATGACATATTGTTTTCAATGTCCTTGCTTGAGAACAAAAATAGGAGCCTTGAACTGTTGTTTTACGGCCCCAGAAGGTACATTTAATCGCAGGAACGTGCGGTAAAATAATCATGTGAAATTAAACACGAGCTAAGCACAATAAAATGGAACGGGCATAAAGGGAACCAGTTCTGGCGGTCTATCGCTTTAGTTGTAAAAAGCTCATTCCATATAATATTACCCATTACAACTCCGTGAATCACTCTTCGCCCAATCGTCGACGCGTTCCAAAATGGAGCGCTTCTCTTCGATTTTTAATTGTTTAAACTCGTATCGAAAATATTTGATCCAACGTTTGATGCATAAAATATTTTATTACAACTAACGTATACAATTTATGATTCTATATTTTATTGTCTTTGCTTGAAGAGTTTTTTTATTTATTCTATAGCGGTCAACGGAGCAGTTGGGTCTGCTATATGGTAAGAGAACACCGCCGCCCATTGACCACCGCGCTACAGATCGCGCATTGGTCGTGTTGTCGGCTTTTTTCGCCTTTTAAGGGCCCTCTATATCCTCCCTTACTCTGCGAAACAGTATAATTACCGTTTCACGCTAAGTATTCTGTGAGCCCGTGGTAGCACTTCGGACGAGCCGGACCAATTGGTGCTTCAGCATAGCTCTCCCACGGGTGCGACAGACATTACATGCTTATTACTGTAGACAAACGAGCTTCTTTAAATTTCTACGCCCTTAAAAACCGCATACAATTAAAGGGCCCTAATAACTGTGAAATTCACTAATGGCCGTAGGAACGTGCCCAAGCAAGAGTGAATTTATTCATTGGCAAGTGGCGACCGCCGACCGGAACTCGTTAATGAGCGATTAGTTGCAACTTACCGATAATACTACTAATAGGCGGGGTTGGGCCATCATTGTGGGGTTGTTCCTTTTTTAGCGGCGGTTAATCTGTCGCGGTTTGAAACTCGAACTGATATTTTTCCGTTTGATATTTGAAAAGATTTGACGTAAATAAGTAGCTAAATTATTGGTTTTAAAAGTGTACCATGAAGCGAGAGGTATCGGGTTCGCAACCCTGGCCGGACAATTTTAATTTAATTTAAAATATAAGTTCACAATTATTCATACTTTAAATTGTTTTTTTTTATATGAACGGTGGGAAACGAGCAGGAGGCTCACCTAGGGCAAGTGATTCTCTGCCCATGGACACCCCCAGCCCTTGCAGAGCTGCGGGCGCGTTGCCGTCCTTTAAGGAATATGTACGATCTATTTTATATGAAAATCGATTTTCTAATTATAAATTAGTCCTATATATTTGTTTCATTAGAAAATATTTAGTTTTAATAAATATTTAATTTTAATTATTTATTAAAAGTAGTGTATTTTGGATTATTGAAATTTAACACTAAAGTTACTACTTATTTTAATATGAAATAAAGTTAAACACACTCCACAAGCCAAGTCCTAAGGAATGCAGAACATCACACTCAAATTCGAACAGTATTCTGTAGGAGTATAGTTCATTTTCCGTCAAAAAGGCGTCAGCTAATCCTTGCTTATAGCCTTTTTCACAAGACTGACGTGTTTAATAAAACCAATTAAATGACAATTGGTTTCGTAATTGATAATTTAGGTGTCTTGAGTAATCGCGACCGTTTAGCACGCGAGAGGCTTCAATATCACTATTACATCGAATGGCATAATATATTATCCTATTAATAGCTTATACTTAAAACTTATTTACAATATGACACCCTTTAGGATTGTTATTTTTCTTGCGTCATCAAAACTACCGTCGTATCAGAAAAACTTTAAAATGTATTGAATATTTTTTATTACATAAAACGTGTATTCAAAACAAAAATGTAAATCAATATTATAAAACTTGTTTAAGGTTTGTAATAGGAAGAATAGATGATGAGAAGGATGTGCTTGCTTTTCTGAGCTTAGTTTCTGAAATCCAGGCTCTAATGGCCTCGCGAAGTCTCTACGATGTTGTCGTCTCGCCCTGCGGCGTAAGTACAGTTTGAGAAGCCAATATATTGTATACAATATAAAGGCAGTAGGTACGTCTAGTTATTTTCCTATGACAGATTTTCAATTGCTTCAGTATTTATTGAGTAACAAACATTTTAATAAAAATACATACATTTTTTATATTATATAGCGGACAATGGAGCAGACGGGTCCTTGATGATAAGAGATCACCCGTTGTGTTGCCTGCTTTAATATTGTTGTCTTCAATAAAGATGGGTATTTTTGATTTCTTACTAGGTTTTACATTTAAAACCTTTATAGGTTTATATAGGTAAATATTTAAGCTTTGTCCATTTGTTTTAGTATGAAAATCATATTTCAGATTTTTCAGTTAAATTATGCTTTAGTTTTGTGAAAAATTAGGTTTAACTTGGGAACAGAAGTAGAATCGTCACGTAATCCATCGCATCAGGTAGACCCGAATTCAAACAGTAGGAATTCTGTGTGTAAACACGACTGTTTGCTCAGCTACCGTATACCACACGTGTCGTCCCATCACTAGCCGAACAAATATTCGGTACGGACAGCAGCAAAATATTATAAAACTTCAAGAATAGTAGAGTATAATGTTTGCATTCTTTTGAGACAGGTAGACATTTTCCAAATCATCATATGAAAATATGTATATAGCTTCAAAAATTAAAAAAAAAATATATTTTATTATATACAAGTTTCGTAAGACAACAATAACGCCCATGGACAATCACCCAGCCCTTTTTATATACTTTGATATGGCACTTTTGTAGCGTATATAAAAAATATTCAATATTTACAGAATGATTCATTGCTGACCGTACCGACGCAGGCGCAGCGTGACTTTTATTTCCCCAGTTAGCGGACTTGTTACATCGTTTTTCCTAACCTCTTGTTAGACCTCCACGATAGTTTAAAACTACTATGATTTTATGATGTTTTTTTTATGATATAGCGGTCAATGGAGAAGGCGGGTCTCATCTGTTGTATGAGATCACTGCTGGTCATGAACAACAATGTCAAAGTCAAATACTTTTATTCAATTTTGGCATCTATGAACGTACCACCGATACAGAAAGAAATTAACAAAGACGAATCGGCAAGAAACTCCTATATATTGTTTTTTTTTTTCAAATTAAATTAGTAATCTAGTCCTTAGGTATATTAATACAATTGTTTTACGCTTTTGTTGTGTTACTGGCTTTTTATGCGCTTATGTATTATAATTTAATTATCCTCCGATATCCTCACTCAAGGCACTCATAAAGGCCGGCAACGCACCCACGACTCTCCAAGGGCTGAGGGTGTCCATGGGCGGAGGACCGCTTATTTTATGTGAACCTTCTGCTTATTTGTAACCGTTTTCATATAAAAAAGATAATTACTATCTCATAATAATAGTAATATTTATGATCCAAATTTCGTGTACCTAAAGAAAATTAAATATTGTTTGGATTGTCATTCTTACACGGTCCATCACTTAGCTAAAGAAGTGGCTATTATAAATCAAAAAACAGCATAAAAACTAATCTTTTTTGTTATAAAAGCCCTCTTTAAGCTCTTATCTTTGAAATGGTCAGGAGATATGGCCGTGTCATGTTTTGGCTCGCTCTAATCAGTTAAGATGCGCTTGCGCCGGTTATCTTTGTGTAACGAAAATTGTATGGGTTGTAACGCAAGACAAGTTTTAGTTGAGGTTCTAAACGTATGAATATTAGAACTAGTAATTAATTAATATAAAATTGGTATTGTATTAATATTTATTTGTAATTTATAAATGTTTATGTATGTATAATAATGCCTATATCAGAAAGATTTGAGCTATAGAAATAATAGCTTTTTTATTTAATTAAAAAACATCGGAAATTTATTCAATATTATGTAGCTAAAATTTTGAACAAGACAAAACAACTATTCAAATAATTTTACCAATTTTATCAAATATTTCTATAACGCGATGAACTGTATTTTGGGTACGCACCCAAAGGATTAAGTCATTTGTATTTAATAGCAAATGTTAAATACGTTATTGTAAAATTTCTAATAAATAAAGTATTTCTTTTTAGACATATCTTAATCTCATAAAAGTTTATTTGTAACGTAAGACTTTATATTCTTATATTAGACCCCGTGGCTTGGAGGTATTGTAAGTTAGCGTGACGCAATGGGAACCGGGTTTAATTCCGGTCTCAATAGGACTTTTACTATATACCTATTCAGTCTTAGTCCAGCCATGTAAATGTTATATTTTATTATTTTGTTTATATTAGCGGTGGCAAACGAGCAGAAGGCTCACCTAGGATAAGTGGTCCTTCGCCCATGGACACCTCCAGCCCTTGCAGAGCCGCGGGTCGTTGCCGGCCTTTAAGGAAAATGTAGGCTCTTTTCTTGAAGGTACCCAAGTCGTGTTGGTTTGGAAATATCCCCGCTGGCAGCTGATTTCACAGAGAGTTGGTGCGCGACACAAAATGCCTTTAAAAAACGCTCAGCTGTGGAACGAAAAACATCAAGGTGAAAGCGATGAAACTTTGCATTCCGCCTCGATGTTCGATGGTGAAATTCAGCAGCAGGTATCAGGCCAAACAGCTCCTCCGAACATTCCCCGTGATAGATGCTGTAGAATATGACTGTTAGACACAGATGAAATGATACTAACGCACTAATTAGGATTACTCGTTCCGCGTAAAATAGTACATTTTTTACTTTACTTTTGATGCTGGATTGTGGTGTACTTGTCCATGGGCGCACCAGTTTTCGCGGCGCAGCGTCTTCCTGTTATTTGTAGTTGCTCGTCGATCGTTGTGACCTTGTTTAAATGAATATTTAAATAGGGCAAGCTGTCGCACTATAAAATTCGCACCTAGCAGTCTTTTTTCTGATCGTGAGAATGCCTTTCAAATTTAAGATTATAGGACCACTAAGAGTACATTTGATATCATTACTGTTTTATCATTAGTCATTGAAGAGCCACGAAGTTGATGATACGGCATCTTGAGCAATTTATCAACGTAACAGACAAGTACGTTATATTTCCCGCCATAGAAATCATTATATTTTAATTATGTTTGGTGTATCAAATAATTGTGTATAAATGTTTCAATTTTATATCAATTTATTTCTGGTTTTCAAAAAGGTGGTTTGTAAAAGGATTAAATTAGACTGTATTTATTGCAACAGTCGTACCTAATAACATGACTTTTTTCTATTTTAAGTGAATAAAGTTTAATTTTTTTAATTTAGTAATGGAACTTTTAGCAAATCTAATATAATACATACACAGTCTTTGAAAGTTTTCTTGAATTTTAAAGACCATTCGGTCGTGAAAGAAAACCTATAATTACTCAAAAACTAATGTATACTCAAAATTCTATAATTACTAAAATTCCTTAACTGTGTAGACATAGAAGCAAAATAAATGATCTATAGATCGTCAAACAATCGTACATACGGATCAACCGTCTTGCAGGATAACACCTGCACCACAATCCCAATATATTCGCGTAATGCATTTCTGATAAATATTTATATTGTTGCCATATCCAAGGAGCTTTCCAATTCCCAGTAAGCATTTTATCTGATTGCTAGTCATGCACCCTAACGAACAGAGCTTTGAACACAGGTACAAGTCCAGGGGCGGACTCTCCCATACATCATCCGAATTTATGATCAATAATGTCTCGTTGTGGAAACATTTAGATAAGCTGCACACAAATGAAATGCGTATGCTACGCTGGTCAGCGGGTGTAACACTATTGGACAAAATCCGAAATGAGTACAT
>DWCF01002157.1:0-25486 GCA_018230265.1 Delias oraia | reverse complement strand
GGTCCGGAAACTTGCTCTACCACCGGGAAGGCGACCAGCTATCCCAGGGTGGTGTCGGATTTCTCGTGAGGAAGTCCTATAAAAATAATAAAAAAATAGCTAGCAAATTAGAATTTGGTATCATAATTGAACTCTGTATTCATTTTAAAGAAAATCCGCGAATGGATGAACGTAAAATTTGACGCAGTAAAGATTACTAGATAGGAGTAAGAACATGAAGTTGTAAAAACTTCTGCTTAAATAACACAATATGTCTGTCACGGTAAGAGAGTTCAATATTGGACACAAAAGAACTTCGACCACTTATAGGCGATCACTTGTAAATTTAAGTAAAAAAATGACAGTTTGACATTTAAAAACTCTCCATAGTTTGTTCATACATTAATCTTTTATCTTTCCAAAAAGGTGACTTTTAAGCACCGACTTTCTTCCAGTAATGGATAACAAATGATAGCAATTTTGTTTTTTGGTGCTGTGATAAGTGCAACTCTGAAATACTCAAGACAAAATGTCAAGATAAAAGTAAAATATTTAGAATAAAACTTTTTAGTTTTCACTAACTGCAACTGTTCAGTGATATTATAACATTGTCCTCGATGCTATTTCAATTAACAGACTACTGTTTTGTTGTGCAAATTGTAATAAAAAAGTTATTAAGTACACACGTATAAACTACGTATAACATATGAATACATCTGAATTGCTGCTGTAATACTTTTGCACCCTTAAAATAATTTAAAATTCCCGTGGTAGAGTCGTGCTGTAGCCAGCATACAATATTTCATTTTTACAATCGTAGAAGCACAATTTTAACAGTAGAATGTAGATGCCTGTTAACTGATGCATATGTAGGTACCTATCTCCATACAACAACAATGCAACTCTTGACAAGCGCGAAACTGGAGTTCAGGTTATTTGAGTACCTATTTATTTCAAAAAGGTAAGGTTTGAAATCCGTGTTCCTTCAAGGAAAACTCACCTGTCTCTACTTGGTAACAAGGATTGTTATTCTACATGATCTTGCTAAGTGCAACTTGACGTTAGAATGCAGAGCGATTTGTAGAAATAACGGAACAGACCAGTCGATAACCAAAGACAATAAATAATTTAAACGGTGCTCTATCAATGTGTTAATACTATTTTATTTAATAAAATAACTTACGGTTTCGAGAGCCGTCTCAATGTGCCAGTGTTGAAATTTTATGTTGCAATAAATTTTTTTTTATCATAATTCAAGTGTTCAAACTAATACTAAAAAAGCTTATTACTTACCTTATTAGTAGAAATCGGAAATTATAGATTTTATCGATTTACTTTTATAATACTAAAATACAGTCTTGATAAATCATAATGAGCCGTCCGTTAATCACGTGATTTTATTTAGCACTTTTCACTCCCCTCTCTCCTTTGATGATATCTTGTGAGATTGGAGTCCCCCCTCCCCCATACAACATCACGTGTATTTTTAGTATATAAAAAGAATCTTAAAACTTTCCGAATATTAGTTTTAAATACAGGTATAAAAGTATAATCTTGTTTTTCGTTTAGAAGTCACGCGTATTAAAATCACAAAGTTTTATTACAATTAAATTACAATTTAATATTGTGATATTTCGTAATTTTTGACAAGCCCTCCTCCCCCCATTTCAAGACTCATGTGTGGAAAGCCCCTAAGTTAGAATGGTATTTAAACTAAAAGGTCTTATAAAAGGTCTCATTTCAGAGTCCAAGACCGGATTTTGTCTCGGGGTTTTTGTTTTGAGACTATGTTAGATAAAAACAGCTCCAACACTAGTTGCTATGAGCTAGAAAACTTTTAAGTTTGCCTGTTAGTTATGATGGAGTAAAATAAAGTCATTACTCATTTATAGATAGGTTTGCTACAATTTAAGGTCACATAGTAACATAATTAAATGTGTTTACAATAATATTTCGATGCAGGTCAATCATATACAAAATATTATAGCGATGATGGTACGTGAGGAAGTTGCCAACGTTTTGAATACAGGTCAGCTGGGTCAGACAGAATAGTGAACTGTTAGATATAAGAAGCAAAGAAAGTCATAAAACCTATTAAATAAACCTTCAAGAAAAGACTTCAAACATATTCTTTGAAGCCCGGCAACGCATCCGCGGCTTTGCAAAGGCCACGTGTTCATGGGCGGAGAACCGTTTAGTTTGCCCTAGGTGAGCCCCTGCTGCTTGCTTGCCATAAAAAAGCTAGCTAGTCTGATATCTCATTAAACTTATGCAGTAGGTTGTGTTTTACGTACCCTCTACACTAGATTTACGTCATGAGCTTTTAATATCATTTAAATAAATTTGCTCGATCTGTATACATAATTTATTTTATATATAAGTTTAATATATGTACAAAGGAAATGATTATGCAAGCCAAATAATCATTTGAAATCTGAAACAGAACAATGTTCAAGTATTGACCAATACAACGAGATTGAATCAAAAGCATAATTTGAAATTGTATTTGCATGTAATTCCAATTATTACTTTCACAATGGCTAGCCACAATACTGCATCTTAATTCATCTATAATAACTTCCATATGATTGCTATGGTTATCGAAAATCAATGTAGCAAAGGAAACTAAACTATGTCGTATGGAAATAACGTTAATTTCACATATCAACGAATAACTATGTAACGATTTTGAATCGCAACGCTGATCTGCTGATAACACGGAATAGTAAGCCGAATAGGCTATGTTTAATAAGAGATGACAAAGATCAAAATTCTATGCACATCATGGAGTTTTAAAAAATTAACAATGCAAATATATAAGTTAACAGATATAACAGACGCAGTACGAAACTGAACTGTTTTAAATGAGTATGGATTTCACCTCGCACGTCATCCTAACAGTATTTTAGCCTTTTTTGAACTTTGTCTTGCTTCATTGTTCAGGTTATGAATGCTGATAACAGAAATGCATCGTATCAAAATGTATAAAACATTGTTGTATAAGGAAAAATCACTTTCGAATTTGTTATACTTCAATTAATATGTACTTTCCTTCTGCTAGGTATGCTTGGTGGGTGAGTGCGGTCGAGAGCAATGTCCTGACTGCGTATTTGCTGTGCTGCATACATAATGCGACGCCTTTTATGTTGTTATATCAAAACATATATTTATATTTCTACAACCAATTTATTTCTAAATAATTTTAAGTTAAAACTTTAGTTAAATAATAGTTTAAAAAGAGCAAATGTCTCATTATTCAGCTCTTCCCAAAGATTATCAATCGATTTGGCTTAACAATAGAAAATTATCAATAATTTATAAATGTTAGAAGACTATAAAACTGTAGTCCAACCACTAGTTCTCCAATTACGAATAGGTATATACTTAATATTTTAAATTCATAGTCAATTGACCACAGAAAATTTATATTTTTTCCGATAAAATAAATGCGTCATCGTAAGTGATTCACATTATACTTAACAGTATTCACATAAATTATCTAATGTTTATGGTATAAGGATGTACATTTTATCCTTTGTAACTGTTAAAAATCGTATCTTTATCTATTTAAAAAACCTTTATGTTTATTTTATTACCTAAACTCTGTAGAATACGAATGCAAATTCAAGTACAAGTACATTTTGTTACTTGGTTATAAATTATTATTTTTAAATTCGCATTATCTTAGTTCTTTAAGTGTCTAAACTCTAGGACCTAGAACTAACAAGACTCTAGGTAAATATCACGAAGGTCGAAATCCCTTCGGACATTAGCGACAAACAGGTAGATTCACAATTTACATCGCGAAAAGAATGTGAGACATTTCAGGTCGTGTTAAAAAAATATGGAAATAGTAAAAGTGATGTAGCTATAGTGTTATAGGATATTCGTATTCTGAAATACGGCATTATTCTTTTCAACAGTACCTATTACTTCGAAATAGTTATAAAGAAATGTAGTAAAATTTATATAAAAATTTAAGATACAATTTTTAAGCTAGATATCTAATATAAAATATTTAATAAGATTTTGTATATCTATACCAATAATAAGGTCTACTTAAATATGTGCTTAATATTTGAAGTTCCTATTTAGATATAGAGCATTATTATTTAGTCTCCGTTAAGAAATGTAATATAACCTTGAAATAATTGATTACTATTGGCTTTTAGGTATAATTTACTTAATTTAGGACATTAATATAATGTGTAATTTTATTTATTTGAACTCTTACCTGATTTTCCGCAATACGCCGCCGTCTAGATGACGATTACACAAATATGTCTTCTATTTTTTTTAATCCCGAACGGCAACAAAGCGAAATGCAAATTTGATTCTACACCCTCGTACATTGTTAGTATAAACAAATTTCATAACATCACTTTTAAGCAACACAAAGTAAGAGATACAAGTCAAACAGAGGTACAAGATCTCAAGCTCTTAACCAATATAAATAAATTAAAAATAATATGAGTTCGTTCGATCGTTCTATTCGTTAAACCGGTAAAACTGGCTACCGAGTATAGTGCCGTGGTCGTCTATCCCACATCCGAGGAATACGGCCAATCGTTTTCAATTTGTCGATTGAAGTTCAACAAAACTTTCAACAGAAAACTTGTTGTCGATGTTGCCATTTTACTAAAAAGTTAAGCTGTCGCTAGTGTTACACTACTAAATATAATTTCCTAGTTAAATTTTTATCTGTTTAATAATAAAAGTAGAGTAATTTTTGAAATGAGTAATATTATGGTTGTATATATCAAATTATTTAATTCTGTATGGTATAAGAATAAAATTTAAAATCGATGTTTGATAATAAAAGCATTGTGCAAATTAAACTACTACTAAGCAAACTATTCTTTTTAATCTACTATATCTCCAGACTTTTTTCACCATTTGTAATAAAACTAATGTATGTATTTGAAAACTTACAGTAATTCAATGTTTCCTTATTTTATAAATATAAAATTAATTGTTATAATACTTCAGCCAAAGTTCTATCAACTCTTTCAATAGAACGATGCAAGAAATGGCTAAAAGCCTTGTAGCCAAGTCACAAAAGATTAGATAAGTGCCTTTTAAAGATTGTTTACAATGCCAAAAGTTGTAAAAAGTTGGGTTTTGAGAAATGATATCGAAGGTGGAAGAGTTCTGTGAGCGGAATAAAAGAATCAAGGTGTTTTAATTTCACTAAACAATGTTCGAAAGACAGTCGCCGCCATAACAGGAATTTTTAGTGTTGCCTTATAATAATTTTTTGATGTATTTGATGATTGATGGTTAAATTTATTTTACGACACAATTGAACTAATACCAAACGTGATGAAACTACCTTACTGAAATTAAAACATATATTGTATAGTACATAAACATAATAATCTTAAAATCACTATTATTTTTCATTGTTCTTTATTTAATTGCAGGTATACGCCAAAAAACTGTAACAAGAATTACAAAATAAGGTATAATTGCGGTGACTACTTCGAAAAAAATTGTCCACGCGGGGAAGTCGCCCGCATCCGAAAACGTTCGATTTGTGCGGTATCCGGAAAATTCACATTTTTATGACGTGCATAAAGGCTTACCAGTATTGTCTAAATTACGGGCACCTCTGAGAGAAGTCATCAATTTTCAGGGAAAAATCACAACATTGCACAGGATATTAAATAGAAATGGTTTCAAGTACAAGCAACGTCAATCCAGACGAAAATTACTTATGGAATGTCACGACATTACCGCATAGGATGCAAGATATTATATATTGTTGTTTATTAAGATGAGACCTATATTCACAATACTTATCATACAAACAGTCTACTCATGGGCTGACCCATGCAATACGTCCAAATAATTAACGTTATTATGACTATAAGTGCCATGTTACTATTAAATAGGTCATTTGAAACTATTATTATCTATAGATTTTTTTACTATGGTGAGTAAATTGAGTAGGTAATGAAATTACAGTCCATCTAAAATGTATTTATTTCTTAATACAATATAAGAGCTTATATTGTTTCATCAAAGTATTCAGGAAACAATATTAAGATAAAATATTACATAAATAAGTAATAAACTTTACATAATAAAGAAAACCATTTACTATTTTTATTATTTTAATAACCATTTCATAAATATCATACAAAAACTACTAAACTATAAAAATGTCAAGAAGCAATAATAGTAATTATACAAATATCTAAAAAAAATTAAGAACCTAAAGCTGAATAAAATATTGTAGTTATACCTGTCTCTTAAAACTTGAGATTATATTACTTTATAACAATGACAAATATAATATGTAAAGTCAAACATGATAGAATAAAAACAATTTAAACATACAATTGCATTGTAATGTTTAAAATATTATATTAAGATATTTATTTACAGATTATATATGATACCTTATATTTTAAGAATAATATTCTTGTTAAAGTAATATTTCAACTCTTAAAAATTTGATTTGTATATTTAAGATGTAAGACTTTTATGAAACCTTACGGGTACTAAAGAAAATCTTATTTTAACTTCTCTTCAGTAATTATATAAGTAATATGACAACAATTGTGCTTTCCACTAATGCTGGATTATAGCTGAAGTATTTCTTCCCAGTTGGGCCAGGCTGGGCAACTCATTCATTCATTGGAGCACTAAAAATTTAAATTGATTATACGCAATACTTATTGTAAATATTATGTTTTCATTAGTTTCATGAATAATAATATAATAATAATATAAACAATATATCTATAAACATTTTTCATTAGGTAAATTCCCAAATTAAACATTGGAAGATTTGAAGTTGTTTTTGTTAGGATTCAATTTATAAGTATTTTTGAATATATTATTTTATTGTTTTTTGTAAATAGTCCTAGAACAAAAACAACACAATTTTATTCACCAATTAGTTTTAAATAATCAGTATTTTGTCAAAATGATTTACAAATCTTATTTTGTGACGATAATACTCATCTTATAATAAATCAAGTTTTGACAAAGATTGCTTATATTATTATTATTTAAAGTCCAAGCGTCGGCAACATAAAGTTTTGGTGAAAAAATCTTCGACTTCTGTGACTGACGGTTACAATTTTGCGAACATCGGTATAATGATATTAACTTAAGTAAAGAATCAAGCAAATATTGATTGTCTTCCAAATATTATTTTTGACTTCTGAGACTGAAGGGTCACCATTTTTTTAAATAGAAATCTTAGGTCTTAAATTGTTATATTATTTTCAATATTTCGGGTACTTACTACGTCAAGACGTTTCAAAAGTCCTTCATACATTGAATCAAATTTTAGAGTATAGGTGGACTAATTTGGAACAAATTCGTCAGGTAGGTATTTAAAATTCGTTGTAAGTGTCAATTATCGAATCATAATATGGCTGTCATTACGATTGTCGTAAGTTTTTGCAAATAAACTCTAGACGAATCATTTTTGAAAAAATAACCACAATTCTATTTTACGGCCAATATTAGTAAACAACCCAATACGAATTTAATATAGTTGCCGTTATTTTAGTCGAATAGTTGTCAAAAGTACCGTTAACATTAGATACCAATAGACAATCATACCAGACACTTTCTATGGATATAAAAACATCTCTGAAGCTATAAAATACAAGTTTATACTTGAAAAATAAAATTAACTGTCATAGAGCTCGTGAAAAAAAAGTGTTACTTCTGGTAGATATGTGTAAATATTTTTTTTTGGATCTAGTTTATTTCACAAGACTAAAAGAATCGTCGTAATTGTACTCAGAAACTTGTATGTATCTTGTATTATAAGAAACATGTAATATTTTTTTACTATAAACTAAAATTGGATTTTTTTCAACTTTCAAAACAAAGCACGCATTTCAAATCGGATTTTTAATTATTTTGTTTTAATATACCTTAAAGTGTATAAAAATTCACTAGAAAATTCTAAATGTGATCTGCATAAGTTTATGATATTCTGCATAGATTTACATGGAATCATATATTTACGAGTCGCATTGGGCGTGATATCTGGCACTCTCTTAGGTCAGCTGGTATGTGATTTGCATTAAAACTCACAGCATAATTTATATTTTGTTTCGTTTATGTAGTTCGTAAAAAATACGTAAAAACTGATATTCCAAACAGCCTCACAAACAAAAGTACTTGTGAATTATAATTGTTAACTCAGAGGGCGTCTAAAACTTGACTGAAGTTTGGAGGAAAAATCTATCATAATAACAGATTAGCATAATAACGTTATTAGCTCTATAATTTTTATTTTTTATAGTATAACAGACAACAGAGCAGGTGGGTCTCCTATATGGTAAGAGAACACCGCCGCCCATTGGTTGTGTAGCCGGCTTTTTACGCCACTTGAGCGGCACTTTTAAGGGCCTCCGATATAGGCCTCACTCTGCGAAACACAGTACAAGTACCGTTTCACGCGGAGTATTCTGTGAGCCCGTGTATACCTTTAACCATAATAATACCCTTTCAACGCTCGCATTAGCATAAAGCATGCAGACCTCGTCAGTAACTTTTATTTCTTCTCATAAATGATTAGAACTTCCGGTTTAAATAATAAAACAACTATTTTTTATAGATTCATTTTATTTTTAATAACATAAAAATGTTATGTTTTTTATTTTACATATTTAAAAATGATTTCAATAGGGTACCAGGTTTCTAGTATTCACAACGATTTCGGGATTTTTCTACAATACAATTTGGCTTTTAATATAGGTCATGGGTTGCGTAATGTTATTTTAGAATATCTTTTTCACTTATTTCCAAATGCTGTGATTTAAATTTTCACAAATCTACTAACTCCACAGCAGTTCATTAAAATATTCAACAAAATATATTGTAATAATTCACCCATTTGGATGGATCATAATATCGTCTTTGTTTTCTGTTAAGTGTGATATGCTCTACATTTTTATGATATTTTCTTTTTATATAAACATTCATTTTACCCAAAAACATAGGTAAATTGTAAAAAATTACTATTTGGTCATATAAAGAGTCAAAATGATCCATCCAACAGCATATTGACTACAATAAATAGAACTAGCTAACTGGAATTGAAGGTCCCTTAAAAGTATTATAAGTTTAACGCTAAAGCAGTGATCAACGCCATTGCGATCCTTAGCACGGAACAATTATGGTTTAGTAAATTGATTTAGGAAATTGATCACGACTTTATGACGTACTAATTTATTGTTTTCATAATAGATGACTAACTCTAAAGAGGCGCCCATATTCATAGCATGTACCTATCCAAGATGCGCAAATCACCAATGTTTACAAATGTTATAAAATCCACAGAATTATAAGATTCAATTAAAAAATTAGAACATTTTTCTGTAAAATAAGTTCTAATTACCGTCACGTCATGACAAAACGATTGATTCAGTTCGATTGATTTGGATTGCTTAGTTTTTACATTAATTATGGCGCGCTTAGGTGAAGATGCAACGGAACATTTGAAAATATGTGAAATAAGTTTCTTGTTAACTTAATACATAGTCATCACCAAATAACAATTATTAGAACTTTAAAATTTTCTGACAAATTAATATACTGCATTGTTTACTATTATTTAAGGTACTTATTGCTTGTTACGAATCACGACGGGATTTGATAAATCTGTATATATGAGCACTATTTGAAGAAAATTTCAACTAAAATAGTATGTATCTATGAATTACCTATTTTTGCAGATGAATTTCAGAATACAGATCACACTTACCGATTTAAGATTTTGTTTATTCAAAGATAGAACAAACTTGACGAGAAAGCAAACAGAGCCATATGGAAAGGAGAATTTAATGAAAATTAAGTACAGACCCGGCTAACGTTATCTGTATTCTGAAAGATTGTTATTTATCGGTCTGGTGTTCTGTACATGTAAAACCATGTGTAGATTTCATTTAATTTAGTAATACTACACTAAAACTGGCCATATAAGTATCTGCCATGTTCTAAATAAACTAGATCATAATAATTATAATATTCTTAGCTAAATTCGTATTTACAAATAATACATTTCATTATTACTCTTTTAATAAAGAAATTAAAATATATTTCTATCATTTAATGCACATAACGCAAAATAATTTAACAATGTTTTGCACTCACATTTTCAATATAGATCAGTAACGAACTGTTATTATCGATTTCAAACAACTCGTTTAGAATATCACCCAATAATCGAGTAACTACTTACTCACAATCTAGCATATCTTAATATTTAAAAATGCAGAAATGTGAAATTTTAAGGAATATTTCATAGGGGCTAGTGAATGTTATAGCTATTAGGAACTATAAAATCCATCCGCCCCTCGGAGACCGACGTTTAACCTATATAATACAAGTCTCGTGACTAATCTGGTACAACTAGGAAAATAAAATTCATTATTTACATTAATTAACTTACCGAGACAGTTTAGAATCGTTTATTCTGAACAATGTTAGCGCATGACAAGGAACTATACATATCAACACCCGAGTGTCTATGGCGCGATCGCCTCAAACCTTTTATCTATACGTACAACTATTTCCCCCAGCGCCGTTGCATCAAGAGGGCGCTTTCGACGCCGAATGTCAAACTGCGTGACACACACTGCACCGTTCAAGTCCTAGCTTCACGTCGCAGCTGGCTTCTTTTATGTTAGCTGTTTGTGTTGTTACTTTTTAATAAATATATCTATCGGAGATGCCTAAAGCACTGACATTCGACGTGGACTCTCGTGGAGAAAAAACTAAAATCTAGTATCACAATTGGAGCTCCATTGATGAAGCATAGCGCCGAAATAGGCCTCGATTTTGTTTCAACGTAAGAGATATTCAACTTTAGGGGCCGCTCACTCGAAAAGCGCTAATAAGTCGTCGGATGACGGAGCACGGGGAGGATGAGAGCCCGCTGAGGAGGATGATGATGGAGGCGTGGCTAACAGTTCCCCGAGCGCTGGCGCATCCAGGTACGACAGTAGCTCCATGGGATCTACGCTTGTCTCTGGTAGCAACTGTAAAAAAAAGATTGCAAATTATAGAAGTTTATACAAAGAAACGTTAGAAAGGTAGGTTAGAAGTTTAAAATTTATCAGCAATAATTATAAGTGACTTTGTCCTGTTTTACTTTAACATCAATACACTTTTATGTTTTTAACATCCTTTATCATGTATAAGAGACCCGCAACAACACTCTAACGACTCTGCAAGAGCTGGGGGTGTTTTTAAAGGCATTTTGTGCCGTACACCATCACTCTGCGAAATCAGCTGCCAGCAGAGATATTTCCAAACCAATAAGACTTTGGCACCTTCAAAAAAAGAGCGTACCTCTATATATTTAAGGCCGGCAACGCACCCGCGGCCTGTACAGACTAGGGATGTCCATGGGCGGAGGACCGCTTATCCTAGGTGAACCTCCTGCTCATTTTCCAACATTTCTATAAAAAAATCTATAAGAGAGGCTCACGTTTAAGTTATCCGTTCCCTCGCCATCAATAACAGCTGCCGGATCGAAGTTCAGGTCAGCGGGAATGTCCACATCGTTTAAGGAGTGATGTCCGACGGACGGTGGACCTGGCGTATGGCTGGAGCCTGGAGTATGTGCGCCTCCACCGCCGCCCGGAGTATGGGCGGAGCCAGGCGTGTGCGGTGTATGCGGCGTGTGTGGCATCTGGAAGAACGGGGAACATTAAAATGTAGCCCTTCCTTCATCGCTCTTCACTTTTGAGAGCCTCGGAACTTAATAGTTCTAAAAGAGTTAAAAAGTTTAAACGTAGTAATGGTATGCAGTTAGTATGGTAGTTGTACTTGAAATGGTACTTCTAATGTATTTCAATGAGTGAGTGAGGATATCAGAGGCCCTTAAAAATGCCGTTAAGCGTATAAAAACCGGCAAAACTACCAAGAAGCGCAGTGGCGCGGTTGTTCATGGGTGGCGGTGTTTTCTTACCTTGTAAGAGACCCACCCGCTCCGTTGTCCTCGATTCCGTAAAAACGGAAAACATAATATGAAGAACAACAATTTTCACTTTACATAACATATAAAAACGTTTACTTTGCATCACTATATTAAATACTTTAGATATGAAACAATAATTTTATAATCAAAATGACTCATTACATTGAAGAGTTACACTTACTTGTTCATTGAGACTCTTCTCCATCGCATTCAGAGGGTCCAAGGAGTTTACGCTGTCGTTAAGATGCGATAGTGGTCCATTACCAGCGTACTCATTGCTCCCGGGTCCGTTGTTCATACCAAAGTCGTAGTTCTGATTATTTGGTGCCCTGTTCTGACTGCTTTGATTATATGAAGAGATCATTGAACCACTCGCGATGGTGTTCATATCTGGTGGTAGGTACGGCGATAGGGCTTGGTTCATATCCCAGTTGTTCATGGTAGGCATGTTCATAGAGCCTGGAGACATAGCTTTGCCTCGTTTGCCACTATCGTTACTGTCATCTTCTTGCTGTAATTTAATAGCTAATTTAATACTGTCTGTTTATCCTTAAAATAATATATTTTATTATTTATTTATAATTTATATCAATATGAAAATGGGAGGACTCCTAGTACAAGTTTTCTTAAATCTTAAAGAGAGTCCTCAACACAAGGTATGTACAAATTTTTCTGAATAAAATGGTTTTTTTTATCCTTTATTTGGGATTGGTAAGGAATATAAAGAATAGAAAGTATTGGAAATCTTCTATAGAAGATTTATAATATATATTTATATTTAATACTCACTCATATAATAATTACTCCAATACCATTTCCATTACATTCTATTCTCTATACTTTATATTACTCAGTTAAAAGAGAGGGTATAAATATATCTTAATTCGCGTGTATGACTATAAATTTACACTTTATGTCAACTGTAGGAACACACTCAAATACATTGTTGAGTGGGGTTTTTATTTCCTGCTCGTGTTCCCAACGCTATTGCCTTAGCTATGTTTATGTCTTCAGTATACATATACGAAGAATTGTTTTTATAGTGGACAATGGAGCAGATGGGTCTCCTATAAGGTAAGAGAACAGCACCGCCCTTGATCAACCGCGCCATAGTCTGCGCATTGATGTTGTTGCCAGCTTTGTCCTTTGCTGACTTTTTAATCCTGACTTTGCGAAACCCAGTTCAGGTACCGATTCACTCTGGGTATTTTGTGAGCGCATGGTATCACTTCAGATGATCCAGACCAATTAGTGCATTAGCATATGCGTCAGCATGGCTCTGGTGAAGTTTAGTATAGACCAACTGGTACTTTCATAAATGCAAGCGTTTTTAGTTAAATAGCGAATATAATACAATTAGTGTGTGTATTTATTTGCTGCAAAACCCTAAATCAACATTCAACAATTTTCAAAGTTATCATTGGTCGTAAGACAGTAAGTTAGGAGATTTGCAAAATACATATTGTGACATGGATGATGAATATAGAATAGATAAATATATACATTTTTTAGATCACTTTACTTTTTTTACAAAAAATACTTACCTTTATACTAGGATTAGCAGAGGTCTTTGTAGCTTTCCAATTTGCACCGCTATCAATGGTGACTTCATCAACATCCGATGTATTAAGGGTATTTAGGATTCCCCACATATACTGGTCAACTTCCAATCCTTCTAGTTGAGCCGGTTTGCTGAAATAATAACAAATATATAATAATTTTTTGCAAGAAATAGTTAAATAAACGTGTACATTCTTATTTACTTTATTTACTTGTTTTTTAATTTAATAATAGCTTATAATTCCACTATGTGCCGGCCAGTTATAATGACAGCCAGTGAGAGAGAAGCTACTAGCTAATGTCATTGTTATTATATCAATGACTACAAAACAACTCTTCGATCAAGCTGCTTCGGAGGTGAACACTGTGAAACGAGAAATTTATATTAGATGACATTATAACTTACTTGCAAACTGGACATCTCCAAGAACCTCTCTCGCAGTTGAGCTGAAGATATGATTCTAAATCGAAGCACTGTATGTGTTTGCATTCGTGCCCCCGCGCAGGTAATGTTATTTTCTTAAACGTAATCGGACACTTGAGTGATACCTTCAGCGCCGTCTGTTCGATACTATCTCTATCGCTTGGAGTGTTGGTACCATTATTACTAGAGGTTTGATTGAAGTTCATTTTAATTTTAGCGATGCAATGGTCCGCTGTCAATAGGCGTTTTCTTAACAGTCCTTGTAGAACGCTTCTGACGCTCGGTCGATGCACAAGTTGAAGGACGAATAAGTGAGACTGGAAGAGGAAATTTCACGTTTATCTTCAAATACTAGAAAATATGATCAAATACAAGATTAACGTTATTGTAACTTTACGCCAACCATTTGATACAGTAAGAACATATCACTAAACAAATTAAAATATTTTTAAGCAATATTGTTGCTTGAGATTTTGATGTTAATTCTCCAATTGTTAACCATAGAAAGATAATCTACGTCCGCGAGTCACTCACTCTGCGAAACACAGTACAAGTTCCGTTTTACGCTAAGTATTCTGTGAGCCCGTAGTATCACGGATAAGCCGGCCCAATTTGTGCGTTAGCATATGCTTCAGCATGGCTCTCCAACGGGTTAAAACCTGCTCCATACCGCTATAACATAACAAAATGGTTACAGCCAAAAGAAATATAGTGCTTACACAACAACACGCTGAGACCGTGATCTGTATCGTGTTTCTGCCGGGCTGGCAAACTTCTTTCAGGTACAATGGTTTGTGTGATGTTTTATTCTCGCCTCTGTCAATGATCAATGGCGTTGCATTCACTGAAACTTGAACACTCGCCGGCCAATTTGTGTTCATTTGTCGGTCTTCGTGGTGGAAGCATTTTAATTGTAGCTCTAAATCCGATCTGTTGGCAGAAATACACATATTATATCCGATTTAAATTGTATGTCTACTTCTTTAGCTAAACAATTTCCATAAGCTTTTTTACTGAATTGATTAGAAATAATATAACACAATGATTACCTCCATATTAAAGTTGAATGAACCGTCGGTTTAAGTTGAAACACGTGATTGCTAACTGCTAAATTATGTTCTAATCTGAATGGTGGTAAGATTATACCATCTCTTACAGGGAATGTCAATCGAAGCTCATCGTCTGTAAATAACGAGAAAAACAAAATCAATGTTTTGTATTTTCAATAAAAAATATATTAATTTAATAAGATTAGGATTATATTCTTAAATACTTTAATAATTATATTCTCAGAGCTATTTTTTTATTGTAAATTTTTTCAACGAGTTAATTTCGCCGGTTCTTCGCAGTGGGTTCTCTTAGCTTCGTGGTAGACTCAATTGGACGTTCAACGAGCTGCATTTTTGTATTTACGTTGAATAAAAAGATTTCATTGCATAATGGAAGATACTTACTTTGCATGGCCATCGGTGGTTTCAGCTCGTTGAAGTGAGGTTTTACATCAGCATTGGGACTAATGTAGGGAGGCATACTGCTCGCTGGCGTTAAAGGCGGCGTTGGGTTTCCAGGAACTGGACTGTGCTGGTAGTTGTTGGTTCGCATCGCAACCTCTTGAGCGAACTGGCCGCTGTATTGCCCACCGTACTGGGCAGAGCTTGCTTGATGTTGAGGAAAGTGGTTTTGGACGCCACCATTAAAATATTGTCCTTGATTGGAATAGGGCGGCGTCGTCTGTCTCATATTTCCTCTCATCGTTGGTCCGAAGTTCCCACTTGGTCCCAAAGGTTGCTGCGGGGGATACTGCCCTTGGAAACCAGGCCGGCCACCGTACCCGGATGGATATTGCCCAGGTCCGAAGCCCGGTTGTCCTCCAATATATTGGCTTTTTCGCGTACCCATCAACATGGTCCCAGTTGGGTAAGGCGTGTGCCGCCTTTGATAGCCAGGACCCATTTTTGTCGTACCACCCATTTGTCCAGGGCCCATTTGCGATGGCATCATGTTGGCATGCATCCCCATATTGGCCATTTGAGCCATTGGATTCATACCGTTCATGGAGGCATTTCCCATTTGAGCCATTCCAGTCATGCCCGTCATGCCATTCATGCCGTTCATTCCGTTCATACCCCCATTACTGCCCATGCCCATTCCGCTCATGGCGGGATTATGGCTGCGCTGCTGGCCATAGCCATTTATAGAACTGTATTGGGGGTTACCCATAGCCATGTTGTTTTGCATCTGAAACATAAACCCAATTATTTGATTAATTTTATAATTTTTTGGAAAAAATACTTATTAAGACTCATATGGAGGTGGTGGGAAAAGCTTCAAAAACTAGCGAGCTTGTTGGGTTATTCTTTTACTCGTCTTCATTCGACAATCCTCTTACTTGTCAATAATATGACTCACACTGGGTGAACAATTGGGTTTAAAAGAAGTCCGCTGATGTTTACCTGCGAGAACGGCTGTGAGTCCTGTATCGCGGCCGTGGTGGCCGCGGCGACCATAGCGGCGGTGGCGCCGAACTGCGAGTTCTCGCCCCCGCCGCTCATCGCGTTCGAACCGCCGTGGCACCCATAACTGCTGGCAATTCATACAAAACATTATTAATAAACCAATAAGAATCAAAACCAATGGAATCAGCTGCCAGCAGGGGTATTTCCAAACCAATACGACTTGGGAACCTTAAAGAAAAGAGAATACATATTCCTTAAAGGCCGGCAACGCACCGTGACTCTGGAAGTGTGTCCATGGGCGGAGGACCGCTTGTCCTAGGTCAGTCTCATGTTCGTTTGCCACCGATATTATAAAAAAAGAGTAAAACAAAAATCGGCATCGCATCCGTGGTTCTGCAAAGGCTACGCGTGTCTATGGACAGAGGACTGCTTGTCCTGTGACCCTCCCACTTGTTTGCCAACGTTTCCATAAAACAAACATGGTTTCATCGTACCACTCCCATCTAATTAGTGATTTTGATAATATTCACCAAATCTTTCTGGGATATCTTGACGCACTAATTGAGGCGGCTCGTCCGAAATGATACCACAGGCTTATAGAATACCAGCATGTTACAGTACTTGTATTGTGTTTCGCTGAAAGAGTGAAGATATCGGGGCTCTTGAAATTATATATATCGTTAAAACGGCGTGAAATACCGGCAATACAACCAAAGCGCGTATTGTGGCGCATCATTCCATGGGCGGCAGTGATCTTTTACCATATAGAAGATTCCCCCCTGCTCCGTTTCCCTCCGTTATACTATTGAAAATATAATATTTGTATTTTATATATTAGATGTGACATCCAAATGAGTGAAGTTATGATTATTTAATTAATTTTTAGTTGATATGTA
Organism: Delias oraia; assembly: GCA_018230265.1. Classification (NCBI taxonomy): domain Eukaryota; kingdom Metazoa; phylum Arthropoda; class Insecta; order Lepidoptera; family Pieridae; genus Delias; species Delias oraia. The sequence goes on along the minus strand of DWCF01002157.1, from coordinate 8,212 downwards.
TTCATTTATGGAAGACGCTGGATACATGTCGCTTCCGACAGGTATTCGAAAGAGAGGCATATATCCAGCAGTGGACGTTCTACGGCTGAAATGATGACGTATTTATTTTTCAGCGCCTAGCTTGACTAGATGAGAAATCCGCATTTAATTTCATTACGTATCGAGTAGTTTCTAGTGCAGGTGACCTTGCGCGCCCAACGTTCATTCCTCGTCAATTATTATTAATAAACATAACATTCAACCGAAATTCTATCGTCGTCGTGTTTTGAAACTTTGCTTATTATTTCATGAACAATGAGACAAAAAATCAATAAGAATATCGTTGTTACCCCTGTGTTTCTCTCGGGATGTTTGATTTTTTGTATTGCTGGAGTGGGAGACTCATGTGAACTGCTTTTGGGGCGCATTCCCGGGCCCTTTCTAATAACCATTCGACAAAAGCTCAATAAACACTCGCGCGAGCTACTCATTGTTACTTGTGTGTGTGTAACAGTCGCTTAGTTTCACTCAAATGTTTGAAACGAATTATTTTATTTTTAAATTATTTGCATTTTTAGCGACTATCGGCTGATGAATCTTTTCCATTTGATGTCATTCGAAATGGCTTTAGATGTTGCATTTAGTTAGAAACTTACTAAATCCAATGAATTTTGGTAGTGATAAAAATAATATATAAATTTCCAAATAATTCGTCAATTGCGTACCAATCAATATTTGTACTTTTTTACTAATCAAAAAAAGGTTTCTATGTTACATAGTAGACGTTAACTACATTATAATGTTTGTAAATAACAACCTCTTAAAGAGTTTGACAAATAATCATACGAATCAACAGCTAGACCTTTCCTGCAAATGATTTACAAGGACCCTTGCTTAGGTATCGAATGGCTGATCTTTTATAACTTTTTATATATTTGCCCTTTTTGTTGCCGACCAAAACCTGTACAAAAAACTGAGACGCCCGTTTTGTTTGATTTTGTACCACCGCATCCGAATTACTTACGCTCTTTTCAAAATATTTAGGGACTTTCAATGCATGCGTACAACATTGCAGTTCTCTTTTGAGCGTTTCTCGGAATATGCCTTGAGATGCATGTGTCTTATCCATATTGTACGCCTCGTACGCAAGGACTGTGTATACAGAAAGGAATGCACATTTGAATTTATTAGATTTAGACTAGCGGGCTACGTTTTTGATCATGTCACATCAACAACTGAAATACAGACAGAGCCGCGAGGTTAATGGTTTTAAAATTGTACCGTGAAGCGAGAGGTATTGGGTTCGAATACCGATCCGGACAGTTATAATTTATTCGGTCTTTGGAAGGGTTTGACAGTAGCCGGGCGGGTGTCTTAATACTGTCGCACCCGTGGTAGAACCATGCTGAAGCATATGCCACGAGCTTACAGAATACTCAATGTGAAACGGTACTTGTACTATGTTTCGCAGAGCGAGTGAGGATATCGGAGGCCCTTCAAAATGCCGCTCAAGTGGCGTAAAAAGCCGGAAAAACAACCAATGCACGGACTGTGGTGCGGTTGGTGATGGGCGGCGGTGTTCTCTTACCATATCGAAGACCCACCTGCTTCGTTGTCCGCTATAGAATAAAATAGACAACTCGTAAAACGCAGACAAAGTCAACTGTGTCAACTAGTAGTTATATAAATCAATATGAATAAATCGCTATTTCGAGTAGCTGGAAGGTGTTTGGCATAGTATTGAGATGTGCGAGTAACGTGTGGATATTTTGATACATAGGCTGCAGTTAATTTTAGATTGTTGCGCAGACGTGAATTCTTAACTAATTGGCAATGATGATAATCACGTGTGGAATTGATTTCTCGAGTGAAATTATTTGAAAGATTCTTCATGCATTGCTCTGGATTTACTGTGCTATGGATATTTACTTAGCTTGGTTAATAAATGTCTACTTTTTAAATACAAAATACGCATGTTTGAATGAAAAAGGTGAGAATTTTGTCGATAATCAGCGAGTACGTATTTTGATGGTAATTTTCAAAAGTTCATTCTATGAATGCGTTCCGAGTGTTGCATTTCGTTCTTAACACGCCCCTATAAGCGACTTTGAATGACAGTTGGTCACCCTCGTTAGAATGTTTGAAAATGTGGCTTGCGCGCCCATTGGCATTAATATGTGATATGAGTTCGTATCGATTATTGTCATGTTACACTGCCTAGAACCATTACAAAATACACCCGTATATCTTCATTTGACAACTAAACGCCAGATTTCAAATTGTATTATTTATTTATATATTAAAACATTCATAATTTTGTTAATGAAGACCTTAACGATATTATTTTATTAATTAGGCATCCTACATATGTAATCTTACTTGCCATCTAATATTAAACCTTTAAGAATATCTGTCCAGGAAATATTTTGTGTATATATAACGATAATAGGCGATATTAATTTTGATTTTATCTTATCCACGTCTGTTGACGACTGGAGTTACATGAATCATGCTTCAAGGAGCGAATTCCGGGGGTTATAAAATATAAAGTGAATGTTCTGGGGTGTATGGGACACAATGAGGAAGGGTCGGCTCTGTTAGGGCAAAAATTCACATCAATATGAGACTATAGTTGTAGGTACAGTGTAGATGCGTACGTTAACAATTCACAAAATAACGTCCAAAATTTCATTACGTCGATATATTTATAGTAAAAATAATAAAGTTAAACATTCCGGATATCTTATTTTAAAAGCGGAGAAATTTTAAGTGATTCATTATGCCTCTTAAAAATTAAACCCATTTCAAAACAATACATCTACACAAATCTGTTAGAAAAGGACAACGGTTTGTTTCTACCTGAGTGAAACCAATGCTAGTTCCCCATAGTCAATTGTTAAAAAGCACCCGTTTTTAAAAGGAGCACGTGGTAGAATGAAGCAGTGGTGCCGATATCCGCCCTCAACCGACCCACACGTTAAACACTGACGTTTTTTCCCACGATTCCTCAAGTGTTCGAATTAATGTAAAAGAAAATACTTTAACATGAAGTTTGATTCGTTTTTTTTATATTAACGGGGACAAACGAGCAGTAGGCTCATCTAGGGTAAGCGGTCCTCCGCCCATGGACACCCCCAGCCCTTCCGGAGCCGGTGTGTTGCTGGCCTCATGTACGCTCTTTTCATGAGTATAAGTCATAGTGTTTTAAATTTTCTTAAGTCATAGTAAGTTTTAAAGTTTTAAGTTTTTTTTTCAAGTTTTAACTAGGTTGCTAGAGTTGGAAGTGTAGTTTACGTTATTTTTAGTTATTCCCATAATTCGTAGCACGACTCCTTCCTCTGTTCATTCAAGTCTCGCGCCCCTTTTTATTATTAAATTTTTGATTGTTGTCGTTTCGACAATGATACTCCTAAATATAGAAAAACAAAGCAGTGTTAGTCTGCCTGCCTTTTGTAACAATTCTACCTGTAATTGCAGGTAGCTAAATATCGTTCAATTTGTTCAAAAACTTGAAATTTGTTCTTAAAAATAATCTACATTTTTGATACATACACGTATTTTAAAGGTTTATTTTAAAAACAAAAATATGCCTAATTAATTAATTGATTTGATAAGTGATTTTTAAAGCTTTTCTACTAGTCCGACGCGTTAATGTTTTGTTTATTTGTATTTATTGTAAGCTAAAGTGCAATCACCGCTTGCATTCCCAGCGTTTGCTTGTGTGCGTGCCAGCTCATTGTGTGGGTAATGTTTAGAAGTGTGAGTGGTTGTGCATGTGTGCGTTGGGGGCGCCGAAAGCGATTAGCGCGTGTGAATGGAAGAGCACATTTCGTTTCTTTCATTATAATTGCAAGATGCACGGCGAGATATTTGGAATTCAATAATTATTAATAATCTATCATTATAATTACATTCAATAATAATCGTGAAGGATATCTAAATTACATATGCAACGTCCTTATGTACGTGTTTATTTTTAGAGTTTTTGTGGCGTGTGTGATAACAGATAACGACACGTAGCGTCGCAAATATTTATTTTTCGCGAATAATTTAATTAAATTTTTTTGAATAGGAATTAACTCAATTATTTATTGTTTTGCTTATTATAGATAAAAAGGAACTTCTTCGTATGAAATAAATATTATGATATAACGACATTGAAAAATTTCTACCTATATAATTCCACAATAGTACATTTTTTATCGCACTTACATTTTGAAAAAATAATGACTACGTGGTAGTTTGCAGATCATTTGTACAAATTCGTATTTTTTTAAAAATATTAAAAGAGCTTACCTTTGCGTGTTTACTCTGTATCCTATGTTTTCTTGAAAATAACTCTGTTTTCCAGTATTGGGAGCTGCAGCTCCCGGGTAACTAATTTTGTGTCCTGCGTATGTAGCCGTATTACCAGAATTCGCCGTCCTGCTGATTCCAAGCACCTCCTGAAACATGACCGAGCTCTTTAAAACCTCTTGGCGCCTTGCTTGAAGAACCATTTTTTTTCTTTTTTCTTTTTGCAAATTTTAGGTTTCAGCTCGTCATATTGTCAACGGCATCCTGGCTCAACATTGCAACGTAAACAAATTGCAGATACTTAAACGGTGATTTTCGTAATTAATTCGAAAGTTTTTAATTTCAAAATCGCAACGATTTTTTACGTGAATTAACTAAATTTTATATATTTTTTAAGTGAGCTGTTAATTATTTTAATTAATTTTTTTTGGTGGTGCCGTTTCGCACTTTGCAATTTCAGTTTGGTTAAAACCCAATTTTTTATTTATACTTTGACAAGATATATATTTTTATTCCCAAAAATTTTCAACACACCTATTACGATATACACTATTGTTTAAATATTTTCACACAGATCACAAATTTTTGTATCAATCCACAATGTTATGTCACAAATTGTAATCCTTCGGTTCACTGCACTGTTTTTAATTTTTTTATTTTGTCACTGCACAGGTGATAATAAAATCCAAATCCAAGGTAAGATCAATATTTGTCACTGTGTTCCAGGTATGGTTGATAATAAATGAATTATTATCATTCACTCACTACAGAGTTCTTCGAAACATCATAGACGTGTTGCACGAGCGTAGACGCCGACGTCACTGGTACCAGACTACCACACGTTCGACCGTCAAAGGTAACACTGGCTGGTAAACCGGCGACGGTGAGTGAGAGGTTACGGCGCGGGGGGATTCCGACCCGCGCGAGGTTGCCGCACCGCTGCAGTAAAGTGGCGCACCACCTCGTCCCCCGCTTATGTCGTCGTCTCGGCACTCTGAGCTCGGCCGAGCTCGGATGGCATCGTCGTCGTGATGCTTTCATGCTCCACCCCGCGCACTCGACATTTCATTTCACGTAACGGTCCTCAATCGAGCGCGATACTGCGAGTGTGGTAGTCGCAGTATACTGTAGCATAGCCCATTAGTTATGTTAATGAATACATGATAGGCTAAATTATGCGCTATTAGTACATTGTTTTCACTTACAAGCGACCTTTTTATGAAATTACAAGATAAAGTATTTAAAGCATAATTTGGGGCGGGGTAAACAGCGCAGTAGTTTTTGCATTTCGAACGGTTACCGGGTCGCTCTCGAATTCGGCGGGCGTCCGTTAACGTTGGGCATAATAATTAAGAGTGATAAACAATGGTCATGTCGCGTTCGTCCTCTAGTCGCTACCTGCGCATGACGTTAGAGGACAAGTAATTCGTCCTGCGATGTCCTTGCTTCGTACATGTAGCATTTCGCACAATATCTTATTTGTATTTCTCTGAGCTAACTATATTAGCGCTTCAATTGGAATGCCCATCATCGTTTAGGGACAAATTGAGGGCTGCGTCAACAATCACGCAAAATGGCATCAATAATCGAAGAACAGAATCAAATTATCGATTAGGTTATATATAACTAGAAATATTCTTCAATAAGGCATTGTGTATGAAACGTGAGTATTTTCATGCGGCAGTGCATTTGGTACTAACGTGGTCCGTTGGAAAGTCGGGAAAGCGGCGCTCGCGTATTGCGGGCCTTGTATGCGTTCCGCTATGCTTCCCCCTTAACGGAATTCATAAAAGATATACAAATTAACCTAATCACAATATAACAACTGATGAACCTACAAACTTATTAATTAAATAAGAAAAATAACTAAAAAATAAATAACTAAATTAAATCTATTAATGTTGTAAATAATAAACAACGATGGAGCCGGGTAAGTGATCAGCGTCGCCCATTAACACTCGCGCCGCAATTCGAGCCTTGTTTGTGTTGCCGGCTTTTTACTTCGCTTCATCTTCATTGGGGCTCCAGTAACCTTATTCACTCAGAAAAACAATTTAAGTATGGGAATGTGGGGGATACCGAATAGGAGGTCAAAACCAGATAGCTGTCTTTCGCTACTACGCATATCCCTGTGTTGTTTTTAGTAGCTGGAAAGTATTCTCGGTCGCTCGCGAATTGCAGTTGCAAATGACGACGATGACGACAATATCTCGGCGCTCGGACCAAAAATCAAAAATAAGGGTATATTATCTAATGTTTTATCATTTTTAATATTTTTGTGATCGTGTACGAAGTTGCATTATTCTTGGGTAGTCATGCAAATTCAGGTATATAAAACGGCATTTATTGTTGCTAAAAGTACAAATATAACCTGTTGGTAGATAATTTTTCAAACATGGTACTTGTGGGGTACAAGTGCACGGAGTGATAACAGACACCCGGTTTCACCCCGAATTGAGTAAGTGTAATTGATTGTTCACCGTATAAAAATGAATTAATCGAGAAGAACTGAACTCACAGAATATTCAAACTGAAACGGTACTTGTACTATGTTTTGCAGAATGAGTGAGGATATCGGAGGCCCTTAAAAATGCATCTAAACTGGCGTAAAAAGGCAACACAAGTGATGCGCGGCGTGGTTGTCCATGGGCGGCGGTGTTATCTTACCATATAAGTGGCCAAGCTGCGCCGTCGTCCGCTATACTATAAAAAACCCATAGAGTTTTAACTAAAGATGAAAATGGAACAATTAGTTTCTCCACGACCATTGTAAGTTAAATGTTTATTTGAAGCGCGATTAAAACGTGTCACTTCCTCCTAGTATATCTATCTTATCGCCTCTGATAATTCTGAAACGTATCTGATAATGAATTATTAACATGAAAGCACGTACCGCGCAACCTCCACATTCTTAATATTCTCGAAAATAATTACGTGACTCGATTGAGTTATTACAACAAATATTCTAGAATAACTTAGGCGTGTGTGCTCATAGGTAGGTACTTTTTTTGATACAGCGGACAACGGAGTAGGTGAAAATCTGGTAACACAACTGATGCGCCAATTGTGGCGCGGTTGTGCAGGTCCGGCGGTATCTCTTACCATGTAGAAGACCTGTGCCGTTGTCCGCTATAAGTATTATAAAGTAAAATAAAAAAGGCATTTTGTGCCGCACACCACTACTCTGTAGAATCAGCTTTATGCAAGAGCTATTTCCAAACCAATACAAATTGGGGTCCTTAGAGAGAACATAACCATTGAAGGCCGGCAACACAGCCGCGGACGTACAAGGACGAAGGCTTATCCTTGGTGAGCCTACTTCTCGTTTGCCACCGTTTCAATAAAAAAATATAATTAACAAAAACTATTGACAGTTTTCATACCCGCGGACCGGAGGTCTGGTCACACTAACAAAGTATACAAAACGACATATTATACATAATCAAGGCTTTTATTTCATATGAGACGATATTGTTTTATTTCTTTTTAATTAGGACCCTTTCATAGATGGCCTCATCTATCCATTGACATCATGCACGAAAAAGAAACATAAATATTAAATAAATAAATAATAATACATAGCTTCTTTGATTATAAAATAACATAAAAATTTGTTTGTACTCGACAAAGCATAAATTTACGCATTCAGTTTTTTGTTAAATTTTAAATTTATCCTAGAAATAATGGCGTCGTCATTTTTTTCCAATTTTTAATATGAATTAAATCCTATTAGTTTGGTTTAAGAAGGTAAAAACCAGTTCAGTTGAAAATGAAGCCATTTTTATTTAATCTCTTATTTAAATTCTTCTTCTTCTTTCTTCTTGAAAGATACATATATCAGAAATATATAACCAAGTATAACAATTAAGAACACAACAATCGCTAAAAACTTATTTGTAATAAATATATAATATAAATCATCATAATCACAATTTCA
>DWCF01002156.1:0-25498 GCA_018230265.1 Delias oraia | reverse complement strand
AAAGACAAAGCAGTTTTAAGAATCATTTTAATCGCCACCTTCAATCTTTGCTAGGCAAATATTCTATTGAAGGATATAGGCCTCCCCCAAAGACACCCACCTATTGCGCTCTTGAGCGATCTGGATCCAGCGGTAGCCCGCGATCTTCATGAGATTTTCTTTCAATCGCGTGGCGGGACGTCCCATTCTACGTTTTTCGGTACTCGAGAGTCATGACATCTAGTCTTCGAGTGACATTGAGTGTCAATAATATGACAAGCAAAAAACCTTATAATATTTGGTTTTATTTTTGTTTAAATATATTATTATTTTTATAAGGGTGACAACCTAGCAAAAGGCTCACCTAAGCAGTGCTCCACCCATGAACACCTCTAGTCCTTGCAGGGCCGCAGATGTGTTTCCGGCGTTTAAGGTAGTTTCGAGTTTTTTTTATGGTCCCCAAGTGTTTTTCTGTTATTTTCTCTCATTTTTGAATATTCTAAACATGTAGACAGAGGAAATTTTCTCGAGATTTACTGAAGAAGTCTTTATAATCCTCAAGTTATAAGAGTCGCTTTTGAGTTGAGGGAAGCATCTTCAGAAGGTTAGAGATAATTTAATGAGTGTAGTAGTCTGAAAATTTAAGCTAGATTTTAAGTGGTTTCAGCGTAAAGACTATTTTATTGGTTCAAGCAATCTAAATGTCACAATTAATTGTAACGAAAAACGTTAAAGCGTATCAATTAATTTATTTCAACGCTTACCATTTAATACATTTCAAAGGTGAGTTTCACTCCTATTTAATTTAATAGAAAATAAGTAATTGAATTGATGTAATTTTTTTAATATAGCAGACAACAGGACTTTTGGTAAAAGTTTATTGTCAGCATTGGACATAACGCCGCAATCCGTGGTTTGTATGTGTTGCCGCCTTTTCATACCGCTTAATTGGTATAGTTTTGTGGTTATCCTGCAACCTCGCTAACTCAGTATAACATAGTACAAGTACTATTACATGCTAGTATTTTCTGAGCCTGTGGATCAATCCGGATAAGCCGTACCAAATACTTTGTCAGCAAATGCTTCAGAATTGTTCTTCCAATATTAAGCCATTGTTAAGCCCTTACAATGACGTAATCGTCATCATCTCAGCTGTAGGACGTCCACTGCTGGACCTAGGCCTCCCTTTTGGAACTCCATGCATGCTTGTCATTACAAAGACGTAATATAATTTACAAATAAAATTATAAATTCTATTCATACCGGGAATTAAACCCACTAGCCATGACATCATGCTACTAGACCGCTCGGCCATGAAACTTTTAAAATAGTAGACATAAAGGTTAAAAGATTTTACTAAATCTTTTCAATAATTATGTTTTTTAATAATTATCTTTCCTTTTATTATATATATATTTAAAGCATATATACTAAAAAAAAGATTCACAAAACGTATGATTTAATAAAATATTTTATGGTATAGTAGACAACAGAACAGGTGAGTCTTCTATATGGTAAGAGAACACCGCCGCCCATGTACAACCGCGCCATAGTCCACGCATTTGTTGTGTTGCCGGCTTTTTACGTCACTTAGCGGCATTGAGTCACCCATGGACTCAAAGAACACTGTCACCCATGGACCGCACCAGATTTAAAGCTTGAACATTTATGAAAAAAACAAATAACTTTTATGATTTCACTCGAATCATTTATTTTTGTTGTCTAGGTAACAATTGAATGACACTTCAGATAGCGGTTTCCATTTTCCCGATTCCCAGACAACTTAGGAGAGATCTTGTTATGTCCTTTCTCAAATCCCGGATAACGTGACATAATAACTGATACAAAAGTGACAAAAATATTAGATGAAACTGTTTTATTGCTTTTGGTTTACATTCCTTAACAATAGCATGAAATTTTAATTCTTACCAGTTATTTTATTTTTAATGAATGACTGGAGATAATCGAGCAGGCGTATCATCTATCAAAAGTGGTCTTCCAACCATGGACATTCTTTTCTACCCATACTGGGTACCGGGCATCGCGGCAGTTATACATGTAATACTACATAACCTGTGAGCTTAAAGTAATTACATGAGGCATATACAGTTAATCATTTCCATAAAAAAGTTATAAATTAATTTTGTTTTTTTTTAATTCTATAGAGAACAATGGCGCAGGTGGGTCTGCTATATGGTAAGAGAACACCGCCGCCCATGTACAACCGCGCCATAGTCCACGCATTTGTTGTGTTGCCGGCTTTTTACGTCACTTAGCGGCATTGAGTCTCCAATATCATGCTGAGTATTCAGTAAGTCCGTGGTATTACTTCGGTTGAGCCGGCCCAATAAATGCGTCAGAATGTGCGTCAGCATGGCTTTCTCACGGATGAGAGATGGTTTCTACATTGTTTCATAGTCATCATCGTATGTATTTTATCTTGTATTTTTTATTATTATAAGCGAACTTAGTATGTCATATAAGTAACATCATGTAATGTAAACCAAAGATGGCCTTGCCTATATTGTTCCCAAATAAAGTGTAGTTTCGCGTGCTGCTTTGACCTCAAAATGTTCGTGTATGCAAATACTATGATGCAGACCTTCAACAAGCAAAAACTGTTCAATTTCTAATATTATACTGTTATTAAAAGCATGCATGAATATTTCTATGCAATTCCCTTGACTCGATTAGAACATAGCTATTAATTTTATAAAATAAAGGTTTTCACTGCAATTTCAAGGTATAAATTAATTTTGATTTGCAACTTTAAAGGACATCTTTATAAAAAGTCCTTTTTAAGAGTCTCTAAGCTTAAAGGGTTTAAAAGTGTATCAAAAGATATCGGGTTACAATCGCGGTCCGGATAGTTATCATTTAATTTATAATTTATTCGGTATTTGGAATGGCTTGACAATCGCCGGGAGAGTGTGTTAATACTGTCACACCCGTGGGAGAGCCATTCTGAAGCATATGCTGATCCACTAATTGGGCCGGCTCGTCTGAAATGATACCACAGGCTCACTGAATACTTAGCGTGAAATGGTACTCTTGTCCCGTGTTTTACTGAATGAGTTAGGAAATCGGAGGAATGAGTAAGGAATCTTAAAAAAGCCATTAAGCGATGTAATTAGCCAGATGTGTTTGTGAGCCGCGGTATTCTCTTACCATATAGGAGATCCACCTGCTCCAATGTCCACTACAGAATAATAAAAAAAGAGACATTCTTAAAAGATTTTGAAATTTATGAACATATTTCACAGTCAATGAAATATTTTTTTTAATAAACAGTATTGACTAATCCTTTTTATTTTATAGATATAAATAAAATAAAATTGGGTTAGTTTTATAACACGAACCACTTAACAAATCTTGATGAATTTTGGTCTAACATATGTGCTAAAGTAGTTTATGACTTTCAAAAAATAAGGCTTTTAATGAATCTAATATACAGCTGGTGTCAAATGTGGACTAAGTAGCACAATTTCAAAGACGACATTTGTCAAATAAATTGGTTTCATTTATTCTATACTATTAGAACATTTTAAGCAAATTAAATTACAATGTCCATATAAATTGTCAATTGTTGAACTAAATTCAGTTAGGAAGTCTAAAAGTATAATATATCAGTTAAATAACACAATTTGTGTTAAGTTTTCATAGACATAAAACGTCTGTCGGTTCAGCCAGTTAAAATGAATATTAGATAACTTACAAATAAGTTTAATTTTGTCAGTCAAACCAATAAATAATTCAGAGTTTTAGTAGTTATTTTTAAGTTTTATAGTTTATGTATATGAAACGTTTCAAATTTTATGCCTTTTTTATTTTATAATGGATGACGGGGCAGGTGGGTCTCCTATATGGTAAGAAAACACCGACGCCCACGAAAAACCGCACCACAATCTGCGCATTAGTTGTATTGCCGGGTTTTTCGCCGCTCAAGCGGCACTTTTAAGAGTCTTAGATATCGTCACTCACTCTGCGAAACACTTGTACTAAGTACCATTTTACGCTGAGTATTCTGTGAATATTCTATCATATTCACTAGTAGCCTAGGATTACAGTAACTCGTTAACAAAGCAACCGTAATACGACTGTTTAGAATATATATGCTGAAAAACTGAGAGTAGTACGCAGGCTCTTATAAGATCTTGGCGAGGGCGAAATAATACGGGATACTGCAGCTGACAGCAACTTCGGACAACCAATTTAATAGAGCGTACAAGCGAAACATTGGCACAAAGCAAATTGTACTTATCTATTGTACAATGTAAATTGTTTTATATATATTTGTTGAAATATTATATTGTAAAAACTATAAGCTACATTGATGATTTTAAGGCTGCGATGTGATATATTTTAAAAATACATTATTAAAATATTATAATGATACTTTATGTTTTTATTAAGGTTACATATATCAACTTTAAATATTCTTATGGTCTATTTTCGTATTGGTAGGAGACCATAGACAAGTAATATAAAAGTTGTTCACAATAGTAGATGTCGTTTTACATTAATATAAGTTAATAAATTTATTTAATTACAACAATATTATTTAATATGAGATGATTCTAACACATACTAATAACTAAGCAACACAATCTGATCTAGTTGTGTTACCGGATTTTTTTGGCCTCTGCCTTCATGGCACACTTTTAAAACCATGAAGCTACGAGACTCTCGAGTATTTACTTCAACGTGTCGCATTTATGATTGCATGCAAGAGGATAAATTTTCTACATCGTATGTTTTAGTAATTGCTTTTTATAATAAGCTGCCTTTCCACTTAAGAGATTTAAACTTGTTTAAATTTAACATGGTATGGCATGGCAATGAGTTCATCATTCCATCAGAGCCATAGTGATAGATAGAATCTGTACATAATTATTTTTGTATTGTCTTGTTAATTAAGTGCTTGTAATAAACTCAGTTAATTAAATACTATTTTGTTTGTTTGTTTGATTAAATACTAAAATATCGTATTCGTATAAATTCTGTGAATTACAATAGTAAAATTCACTTTGGAACTCAACAACGTAGCAATTGGATTACACGCCATCAATAAGTCGCACAAGTCGAAATGACTTTTAGTAATTTGACCTGAAATCACGCGCGATATTTAGGGTGTATATTAAACATTTCAACTTATACCAAAATTTATTAAGAATTTTTTTAAAGTGTTAATTTTTATGCAGTAATAATTTGAATTATAATTAATTTGCTCATTTTAATTATATTATTTTAATATATATTTCTTTTTATTGTATAGAGGGCAACCGCATAATGTACGCTTTGGTTGTGTTATCGAGTTTTTTACGTGTCTTGAGCGGTAATATTTCACTGGCCTCTTATATTAACATTCACAGCAAAACACCGTAAAATTCAATACAATTAATGGATTTTATTTGGATTAGACTATTTAGAATTTCTACTATAGGTAGTTACGTTGTTGCCATGACGCATAGTGACTTAGTGAAATTTATTATGGAATAAAAATTACATAACAGTATATAAAACGATAGAAATTGGCTCTCAGAGTTGGCAAAGGAAGCATAAAGTTTATTTAATGGTAATGGCAAAAATATATAGTTACATTGACCTACAAACCCAGTCATGTATACAATTGTGAGGTTATTTAAGTTTAGTTATTTAAGTTTAGTTATATAAGGTATTTTCTTTATACAATATTATTATATCTGGTAACAAAGTATACTAAATGGAAAATGTAATAAAATAAATATACAAAGCGGTATTTAGAATTATCCTTTCAGAGAATCCGTTAAAATCCTCGTAATTATTTAATAAGTCTGCTGCAAAACGAGTAGTTCAATTCTTGTCAAATCCTTGTCCTAGTCAAATCCGACAAGTTCAATCCTTGGTATGAATGTAAATTTTTTGAATTTATATTAGGTCTATGGAAGGGATGAATGTATTAAAAATGTTGAGTGTGTTTTCGAAATTTACCACAATATAAAGAAATGAGGGTTGCTTTTCATAAATGTTTGATGACCCAATCTAGGTTGGCTAGGCTTAGGTTGACTGTGTTCACAATACGTAGGAAGCCTAGTTATATATATAGTTTCGTATCCTGAGCTGTCTTGAATTGAATGCCTACTACGTCTTCCGAATACCCTACTTGAGCCGAAAGGCTCAAGAGGATACTAGAACTATTAGCAATTCTATCAGCTAGTACCGAGAGGTTTAGGCTTGGTATTGCAATCATCAATGTCGAGTCCTACATATCCTCTCGTAATGCATTTCCTCATGTTAACAAAAATAGTTTTATTTTTATACCGGAAAACGGAGCAGTTGGGTTCCTATATGGTAAGACGACACCGCCAATCATGGACAACGGCGCCACAGTCCACGCATTGGTTTTGTTGGCGGCTTTTTACACCACTTAAGCATCATTTTAAAGTATCTCGAATATCGCATACTCTGTGAAACACAGTACTATTGAAAGTACTTTGCATAGTGCAACTACTATTCCACGCTAAGTGTTTGTGAGCCCGTGGTCACTTCAGACGAGCCGGACCAATTAGTGCGTCCATATATGTTTCAGCATGGCTCTTCCACGAGTGAAAATTTATTTCAATTTTATTTAATTTAATAATTAATTAATTTATCTGTAAATATATGGTAGAATTAACTTTCGCCAATATTTTAGAGTAGAAAAATAAATTAAAACATTAATATCGTTAAGATATTAACAAAACCAGAATAATTGGAAAAAGAACTTCAACTATTTGTAAAAAACCTTCACGTGTACTCCGCAATGGCTATGTTTAACGAACCCTAACCAGCTCAATGTAATTACTTAACTTTTACTGAAATATGTTTTTATAATCACAGATTTCTTAATTACAAACTGAATTACGAAGTATACAAGTGTGGTTATGAATTCACAGCTGATCGACTGCAAAGAATCCGCGTTTTGTTTGTGTTGGCGGCTGTTTAAGCTGCTTAAGCGGGCAAACATATAAGGCCTAAGATAGCAACTCTCACTCACATTTTGAGGATCTCATAGCTTAATGCCCGTGTAGCGAGAGGTATCGGGTTCGAATTCCATTCTGGACAACCGGTGGGAAACCTTGTTGGGTAACTTTGTTGTAAGCAATGCCGCTTAAGTGGAGTATAATATAATATAACATAACCAAAGCGTAGACTGTGGCGTGGTTGTCTATGGGCGGAGGTGTTCTCTTTATATAGAAGACCCACCTTCTATGTCGCCCGATACAACATAGCGAAAAACATTCACTCGACGAAAAAGTGTACAAGTACTATTTGACGATGGAGTTCTATGAATCGGTGATACGATTCCGATGGAGCCAGCACTACAAGTGCGTCAGGGTGGCTTCCCACGGGTAATCGCGTAATAAAACACTCTCCTAGCCTATGTCAAGCCCTTCCAAGGAAGAAATATAGAACAAATTTAATTATAAGAAAAACATCAGGCCGGTGACCGAACTCGGTACCGATGATGTACATATATTACAACATATATTTACAATGTATGATAATGTTCTTATAACATGTTATCAAGCATCCAAATTATATGAAAACGAAACTTCGAAAGCAATAGACGTGTTGAATTTGAAACAAACCTAGCTGAAGGTTAGCTAACTGCCAAGGGGTTGAAATGTGTGCCACGAATACAATTTCCTTTTGAATTTAATTATTCGTAGGCAATCAGCGAGTGGCTGATTTGTTTGCTGATACCAACAATTTTAACCTGCTCTTTAACATAATCATGACTTGAAACGAAAGGTCTGAGTAACTTTAAACCTATTGTGTAGCCTGAATGGATTTGTTACTGCAGTGAAACTGCTATCATCATCATTTCAGCCGTAGAATTCACTGCTGGGCTTGGGACTCCCCTTCAATAGTGGTATTTGCCATAATCACCACGCTTGGCAGGCGGCTTTGCAATTGCAGTAGGTTTTAGAATAAAAAGTATTTTATTATAAAAATATTTAAAATCCTTGAAATTTAAATGAAACATTTCTGTATATTATATATGTATTATATAATATATATATATATATATTTATTTATTTATTTATTACGTATGGGAGGATCAACGAGAATCGGCGAGTCGTGGTCCGGAAAAAGCGAAAGACATCCATGGTCCTTGCTGAGCTGTGGGTACGTTATCAGCCTGTTAGAGATAAGTACGTTTTTGGTTTGTAAGGCTTCCAATACGTATTCATTAAGAATACTTCTGCGGTAGCCCATTCCGTAAAAAGATGATGCCTCGCATAAAATTCCTTAAAAAATGCTCAGTTGCCGATAAAATGTCGATAATCGTACGGATTTTGTATTATGCCTCGATATTCGATTCCGATTCGAACTTCTCCGAACCTTATCGATGTTAATAAATGAACAATAATTTTAATTCAATAAGCAGAATATGTATATTATTTAATCTAACCAATGTTAATTACATTGGTTATGCTTTTTTCATTCACCTCTATATTGACATATTCCGTTTTGTGAGCAACTTTTTGTCAAGCAATATTCAAACTTACTTCTATTGAAATAATGTTCAGATTTAGTAAATGAAATTTGATCGTGTTTAATTTAAAATAGGAAATTTTGATTTCACGATTAAACAAACAAATATGTCACATAATAAGCTAATTGTATTAAATATTAGTTTAATTACACAAAAACAATAAATATATTTCTTAAATAAAACAAAAACTTGGTTTACGATAACTATAATTGAAATGTCTTATTAAATATCTGATGAACGTGATTTTTTTTGAAAACATTTACGAATAACTTCAGCAAAGTTAAAGCAAAGGAGTTAAAATTAGATTAAATGATGCAATAACAAGTACAGACAGTGCTTTTATTTTATTTTACTGTCACATTATAAAAAAAATAAAAATAGCAATAAAAATCTTATACAAGTTAAATTTTAGACACTTGTGGCTAAAAATAAAAAGCCTTTAATAAACATCATAAATAAAATAATTTAAAACGAATACAAACACAAAATTGAATAAACTACCTTAATACAAGTATATAAGTTCTAATTTTCAAGAATAAAATGCAAAAGAAATATTGGACATATAACTGAAGCAGTAAAAACGAACGACGTTGCATAAAATATCCCTGTAATTACAGAAACCCCGATAAACAGGAATCTTGGTAGACATAAACAGAACATCAAAAGTATACTACATATGCGTTATTTGTACACATATTTAAGAAAATTGTAGAAACAAATTGTATTTTTTTCATATAAGACATTAAAAATATTTTACTAGACTGAGTCCAAATGATGCATAATTTACACAAACATATATAATTAAACGAATTCAGAACATGTCCACAAGTTGACAAATTCGGTAAAGACAATATTTTTATCTACCAATCGTAATTGCTGTTATTATCTAACCTTTTAAACACTTATTTATAAACGAGTTTAATTTTATAATCAAAGATATAATTTTAAATTATTACCAACTATGCCAAGGTATACATATATATATATATATATATATATATATATATATATGGCCCATGTCCACCATTGGACTTGAATAGGCTGATGATGATGATGATGCCAAGGTAGAACAACCCAAGAACTATTCGTATTATCGATATCTAGTAGACCTAACTAAACCGTACAAAGAGATAAGAAACACTTCAATACTTTATAAAATGCATTTTTTAAATAAATTTGTGCAAATTTTTAGACGCAATTCTATGATGACATGATACATGCTTTTTCTGCATTGTATAATTTATATTGTTTTTGAAAATATGATAGTTTTCGTACTTTTCATTAAAAAAGCACTATTTAAACTATGAATTTCGGTACTTAGAAAAGTATACCATAAAGGAATTATGCTACGCTATGATTGCTTTTTTGAAAACAGTGGAAAACTGGGCAGCCTTACCTAGAATAAACGGTGTGCCAAACATGGACACCCTCAGCCTTTGTCTTCGAATGCGCTCTTATTAAATTAATTGCACTATTATTGAATTATGTTTTTTAAAATCGGAAGTGTGAAAAGCCAGCAAAAAACGAAGGCATGGATGGTGGCATGTTTATCCATGAACGGCAGAGATCTCTTACCATAGAAGAGACCCGTGTATTCCGTTGCCGATATAAAATAAAAAATACATCACAAAGTAAGAGAAAAGTAGAATAGAGTTTAGATTTTAATTTTAAATCGGGCATTTAGGTTTGCGTCGCTTGACGAAGCTAATGACTCTCATTCTTCAAGCGTGCACTTGTCAAGCACACTCTGCAGGTAAAATAAATTGATTCATCTCACGTCACCAGTTTCTACAAAAATTTAAAGTATGAAATATTAATTTTAGTTATTTAATCTTGGTTTGGAACATTTAAGGGTTACCAAATTTAACAAATAAGTAGAAATTATAGAAGCGCAATCACCGAAATTAGTATTTAATTAATATATTCAATATAACCTTAAAAACAAATTGACAATTATAAAAAAAACATATGTAGATATCTCAAATGTCTGTACAGAGAAATTTTGTATAATGAAATAAACTCAGAGTAAGCTGTTATGTCGAGTCTTATTAACACATTAAAACCGCCAAATAATTGAAGAGAAATATTATAAAATTACATATTAAAATATGAAAACGATCCAATATTTATTAGGAAAACAATTTACTTTTAATTGATAAAATATAAAATAAATTTAGTTACTGATATATTTTTTATAATATTCGCACACCATTTTCAAATAAACGAGATGAAAGGATGTATGTCAGAAGTTTTATTCAAATTCATATTTGTTTCACGTCAACCAAAATTTCATATAACGGAAGATTGAAAGCAACTTGTTTGTAACGCAAATTGCTAACTTTTTTACTACAATTTTTTTTTCTACATTTTATTTACCTAAATATCAAATTTAGCTAAATAAACAAAGAATAAGATGGTAATATATATCTTCACATACCCGTTGTATGGATATAACAATACAAACATTTTTTTTATGGTATAGCGAATGACGGAGCGGGCAGTTGTTCTATATGGTAAGAGAATAACGACGCCCATGGACAACTTGATTGTAACCTAAATTGCTAAATTTTCAACTGCAATTCTTTATTTATGTAGCAAAATAAATGCATCTTCACAAGGCCGTTGCATGCACATAATAATACAAACATTTTTATGGTATAGCGGACAACGGAGCAGGTGGGTGGTCTATTTGGTAAGATAACACCGCCGCCCATGAACAACCATGCCATAGTCCGTGCATTGGTTGGCATGGCGAAGCGATTCAATAAAACTGAACTAATTCAAATTTAGAGATTATTTGGCTTTAAAAGCGTAGTATATAGAAATATCGTAAAATATAGTTAATATTTATTATCTCCCTATGAATTCAGAAATGTAAACAGAATTCTAAACACATGTAGGAAAGGCGATAAAATATATAATTTGTACAGAAAGTATATAAAATGAATCAATGATTTGTTCTTTACATTCTTCATAATTATTTTTCATAACAATCACATTGTTTTGCATTATTAAACTTTAACGTTTTTAATACGTAATTAATATTAGACATTTAGTTTATAGTTGTTTTATTTCTTATTTTAGATCAAAAGTCTTAAAATTTTAGGTAGTCATTATATTCTTCACACAGCTTACAACGTTTCTCCTATACGCGTTTACCCAAACTTTTATCGATTCGACTACACATCACACCAATGTTATTTCGTATAATTTTCGTATAAATTATCATGTATTACTCGTGTAAAATATCTAAGTAATATGGTTAAGTTCTGAATTTTTTTAATGCCCGATATTCATATTAAAATCATAAATATAATTTGTAAAATAACACGCTGTATTTATTTTTAAACTCCTACAAAGTTACACATTGCACCTCAAATCGAAATCAACAACTTTCACTGATTAAAAACTTTTGTAACATCAAGTTAAATGCAAATTAATAAAATAATATCCAAAAATAATATTGCAAAGCTGATAAAGTTTCAGTGACCGTGTAAAGTTTTAAAAGTTTGCGGAAAAGTTTAAAGTTGCTGAAAACATTAGTCGCAAACATTGTAAGTTGAAAGTTGTTAAACTTGTAAGTTGCTATACGCAGTAGATCCCTACGTACTTACTCGACAATGACATGTGGCAGTAAAGCTACGGCGAACGCTACGTAAACTGCCCCGCTTTGGCAGCGTGCTCTCATTTCGCGTCTCGTAGAACCATCTACAACACAGCTACACTTTATCCGCAGACGTTTCTCGGCGGACTGACACTGGGGTTCGGAATCCGACTGCTTACTGAGTGTTTTCTATCGATCCATGCGTGACCCGGACACCGCTTGTCGCGATATCGACCATAGCGCCACCACGCGGCGTCGCTTACACAACTCTATTACTAGCACATTTAAACCTCACGTGCACTGTAGAAGACCATTTAATTCGGAATAACAAAAAAAAATAACAGTAAAAGTTATAAATTGTTACCAGAGCGAAAATATGTTGAGACAAAAAGTTAGCTGGAATCTGCGCTCGAAAAATTCATCGAACACCATTCTACAATATGTCCCCGCAGTGGAAATATTGAATAGTCTGGTATTTATGAAGTTAAAAAATCAAATGCGCCTGCATTGTCTACCTGGGATTAACCGTTTAAGTATTTACAGGTTTACCAAGTATGCACTACCATAAAATATTTTTTTTTTGTAAAATTTTATTTACATATCAGTGTAGACTATGAATTATAATAATATAATGATAACAAAAAACATATACAATATTGAAATTTTACGTTATTCACATGCAAAGTAAAATTATTAATTGAATAAATTACCAAAAAAAATTATTTGGCAATGGTAAATCGACTAACTGAAGTGTTTTTAAAATTTGTATTAATTTTCATTGTTGCTTATCTAAAGGGTCCAAAATATTTCCAGTCAGTGGAGATGTCAAGAAAAATAAATCAGAGGATATATTTACTTGTGCAATTTAGGATGGCAAAATTTGCGGCAAAAAGGAAATCATGCCTGTTTTATATAAAAATTGGGAGTAATTCTTTACTCCTTCTCTTTACTTCTTTAGCTTGGATAAGCGATTCTCCGCCCGAGGTCACCTTTATCCCCAGCAGACGCTATGGTGCCTTGTCAACATTTAAGTTTGTTTTATAAGGTTCCCAAGTCATATTGTTTTGGAAATATTAATGATATTCGAACGGGTATCGAATAAACATTTTTTTTTTCAAAATTAAGAGTATTTTTTTTGTAAACCATAACTCAATGAAACGTACTTAATTTTACTAAATAAACAATATGTATTACGTTAATTTGTTATTGGGATAACAGAATAGATATTTAAGATTATATAATTTAAAAAATCACTGCAAAATTGTTAAAATTATAATACAGAACTTAAAACTGAGATAGATTTGTGTCAATTTCTAACTTTTTTGAAAAAAATTCTACTATTACTTAACTCGGTGATATGTATTTTTTTTTTAGAACTGCTATAACTTGACCC
The DNA here is from genome assembly GCA_018230265.1 of Delias oraia. Lineage (NCBI taxonomy): Eukaryota > Metazoa > Arthropoda > Insecta > Lepidoptera > Pieridae > Delias > Delias oraia. The sequence continues at coordinate 12,001 of DWCF01002156.1, read as the reverse complement.
TTATTCTGTTACCAAATTATTCTTGAGTTTCGGGACAGTCTGTATATAAATATTTACATAATTAGTACTAATTGGGCCTGCTTGTCCGAAGGCTCAAAAAATACTCAATATGAAACGGTACTTGTACTGTGTTTCGCTGAGTGATTGAGGATATCGGAGACCCTTAAAAGGCCGCTTAAGTAGCGTAAAAAGTCGGCAACACATGGTTGTGTTGCCGACTTTTTACGTGACTTAACTTTTTGCGCGGACTATGATGCGATTACGCATGGGTGGCGGCGTTTTCTTACTATACAGGAAATCCACCTGCTGTGTTATGCACTACACTATAAAAAATATATTATCTACTTTTTAAAATGATATACTATTAAAAGTTATATATACAAGCAAATGTTTTAAAATATTTGAAAGATTTAATTTAAACTTAAAATTCAAGTACCTCTTTATGATGCCTAAACGACATCTAAAGTGGGTGCATCTACTTGTAAAGACCTCACGAATCTGAAAGAAAAATAGTTTGAAAACACTTCTGTTGAGAAATACTACAAATTTGAAATGGAGATTTACATGTTTTACGTCACTATAATATTAAGACTTCATTCGGGGTGACACAGGCTAACAGAACACCAACGTAATATAGTACCTGTACACATTCTAGAAGTGAGGATACCCTAGATCCACTTTTAATTTACCGTTAAAGCAAAAAGGCGGCAACACAATCGGATTAGAATTCGTGATTGTCTTTTGTCGGCGTTAATTTTTTTGCCGTTTTCAACTATATAATTGAAAATATATTATTTAAGGGTCATTATTATATTAAAATTAAATAGGTTCAACGACGTCGGTAGAAGTCTAAGGATAAAACTATTTAGTTTAATATATAGTGTAAAAAATGGTAAATACAGACAATAAGGACTTGTCGAGAAACGTTTTCTTAATAGTGTATTTAGCAGTTTATGAAACTTATTTGAATAATTATATAATCTATTGAATGTTGAAAATTAATTTTACACCCTCCTACGAGTGGATATGAGAGGCCCTTAGAAATGCCGCTTGAGTGGCGTAAAAAGTCGGCACCACCGTGGACTGTGGCGCGGCTCTCCGTGGGCGGCGGTGTACTCTTACCATATAGGAGACCTACATGCTCCATTGTCCGCTGTACTATAAAAAAATGAATATAATCGCTTATTTAAAACATAGTACAGATTGTAGATTTTAAATTCCGCCTAAAAGCCTATTCTTAAGGTCTCTCGATTTACACTATATACAAATTATTAACAAGATTTAGTATTTAGTTTAACATAAGTTTTCAGCAATCTTTCACGCCATGTTACTAATTATTATAACTAATTAACTATTTATTATAACTCATTACAAAAATATCACATTTCGTTCATAGACAGTGATAAAAGGCGGAACACATTTAAAATGAGTAATACTAATTTATTTACACATACTAGTTGGAATTATGTAATGCCTCCTGAATAAAAAGACTCATAATATTGTAGATAGAAAATTTTACTCAAAGTAAACTTACCTTTATTATTGAAAAGAAGGAATATTTCATTCATAGATTTTTAATTATTCACTTTTCGCACTCCGTTTTGGACCGACTAAAATCTAAAATCTCTCTAACAAACAATAAATCTTATATTATTTATTAAATGGGTAAAGTTGACTCACTTTTACTCAAAGAGATCTTTAAGTTTATTATGTTATTAATTAATAATTATCATTGACTTCTGTTATCCATTAAAATAAACAAATTGAATAATGAATAAATTAGATTGATAGTTATTTTATAAAATAAATAAAAAAGAGAAGAAGTCACAGAATACTCAACGTAAAACGGTACTAGTTCTATATTTCTCTGAGTGAGTGAGGATATCCGAGGCCTTTAAAAATGCCGCTTAAGTGGCGTAAAAAGGCGGCAACACAACCAATGCGCGGAATGTGGCGCAGTTGTCCATAGGCGGTGGTGTTCATTCATATACTAGACTTACCTGCTCCATAGTACACTGTACTATAAAAAAAGATTTTTTACTCGGAAGCTGGGTCTCGAGATACAAAAGTATGAAATTAATTATATTCTATTTAGCTGTTCTCTTGCAATGTTTTACATGACTATGTCATATATGTGATATTTTTCAAATGATGTCCAAACAACTTTGGTAGATTAATTAACTTTTTTATTATATTAAAAACCTTTCAAAACTTGGAGGCCATAGTATAAAACAGGTGTGTAACTTTTAATGTAATAAATCTTATTTTGTATTTATAAGAACAGATACTATATAAAATTTAAAAAGCGCATATTTGGAATACAACTCAAATTATGTTTTCAAGATTTTAATTTTTCTATATTATATAATCATATTTTCTTTTTATTTAATTTTGCTCTTGCAATATGAGCATCAAAAACTTCAAACTTAAGATCTGCCTTTGGAAAACTTTTCCTACATCTACAGTTCGTTGTCAGGTTAATAATATATTTAAACAAAAAAAAATTAATACAAAACAATAAAAAATGCAAAGGATCATAGAATACTCAACGTGAAACGGTACTTGTACTGTTTCGCTGAGTGAGTGAAGATATCGGAAGCTCTTAAAAAGTGCCGCTTAAGTATAAAAAAGCTTTAAAAGGCGGCAACACAACCATATATCTCTTATCATATAGAAGATTTACTTGCTCCATTGTCCGCTATACTATTAAAAAAGGATCTCGCCTATCAGATAAATTACCAAAGAAATGTATGTAGAAATATGTTTATTGTTTATTGTGGGTATATTTATTGTACACTGTGTACTGTTAAATACATAATAATACTTACACATATATATATGTGAAGAAAATTTTTTTTAGAACAGTTTAAACTCGAGAAGGACTACAGTTATTTTAATAAAATTTTGTATCGAGTTAGCTGTAATCCTAGATTAACATTTTTTATTGTATAGTAGGTATCAAAGCAGGTGGACCTCTTCTATGGCAAATATCACCTCCGCTTATGATCAACCGGGCCACAATCCGTGTTTTGGTTATATTGCTGGATTTTTATGTCACTGAAACGTTATAATTTCAAGGGCCTCCGATAGCCTCATTCACACAGCGAACTACAGGTACTATTTCATGCTGGTATTTCGCGAGTCCGTATATCACTTCGGATAGCCGGTCCATTTAGTGCGTCAGCATAAGCTTCTATCTGTAAGACAGACAGTGTTCAGAAACTCTAACGGCCACTATGAAACTCTCATTAGGTCAAATAAATTACACTTTATATCCTGAACTAGGATGAACCTGATATCTCTAGCTTTCTGAAAATCATAAAGATTATTAAGAAAATCCAAAAAAGAGTTTAATTTTTATGTATCTAATAAACTTATATTATTTATAAATAATATTCGTTAATTATTAGAAAATGCTTATCAGTTTAACAATTGTCAAATATTATTCTAATAATGTTTACTCTCTGTGTAAACATTTTCAGCGCGTTAATATTCCCATTTTTAGGAAATTATAGTTGCTTTTAGTAACGACATAATTTGATATTAATTAATTTGGTTTACATATCAAATTGGCTTTGTTTACAGCTTACACAGAAATTGAAATGTGTAATCGGAACATAAAATAAATATTAAATTTACCCAGGATGGTCTTTCGGATCGCAAAATACCAGAGTGAAATAGTTCTTTTACTGTTTTGGTAGTGAGTGAAGATAAAAATTTATAATTTATTCTGTCCATGAATAATTTATTCACCCTGGTTTACATGACCCGAGTCGTCTTAATATTGTCTTACCCATGAGAGAAACACTAATAAGATAGTCCTAATTAAACGTATTAGAATAAGAGCTGATGCACTAGTTGGGCCAGCTTGTCCTAAGTGTTGACGCGGGCTTGAAACGTAAAATTATATCGTTCAAGCGTTGTAAAAAGCCGGCAACTGAAGGACGGAATGAGGCGCGTTTGTTCGTAGGCGGTAGAGATTATTTACCATATACATCGTCTGCTCTGTTGCCTGTTATAAAATAAAAAAATAACTTCAAATATCCCCTAAAAGTTAAAAATCTAATTTTTCTAATATACTGTTAATAGTTTATACACCAAATTGTCTCATAGTATTTGGCAGAGCTACGTGCTAAAAAAATCTTTATTACAGTGACCTGACTAGTATGGATCGTAAAAACTTGAAAAAAAATGACTCCGTTGTGTCTTTGTATAGTTTTGTTTGATACCTCATTCATCAAAATCGGTCCACGGACAGCGAAACAGGAGTGGAACAAAGCGAAAACAAAAATTCCAAAAATATTCCACTTGGAATTGCTAGCCTTTTCAGTTTTTTTGAAAGTTTGGAATATAATTTTTGTTTAAAATCTAAAATAGCGCTTCCAACTTCATATACAAAAAGCATTCAGCAAAAATACGACTTGGAAACTTTTTAAAAAATAGAGCCGGCAACGCGCCCGCGACTCTTCATAAGATTTTTTTTAATACAATCGGTGGCAAACGAGCGGGAGGCTCACCTAGGGCAAGTTTTCTTGAAGCTGACTTCTTTTATTTTATATCTGATTTCTTATATCTTCTATCTTATATCAATGTATACCTGAACGGTTACCTAGACAATGAGTTTTTTTTTATTTGTCTCTGCGCATCCCTGGAATATCTGGAAAAAATTTCGTAGGACTATCAAGTATATAAAGAACAGTTAAGTTACAAAAACTAAGACACTACGCCTTCTAGACATGTATTTTTTTATTCTATAGCGGACAACGGAGCAGATGGGTCGCCTATATGATAAGAGAACAACGCCTCTCACAAACGAGTCTGCGCATGGTTGTGTTACCGGCTTTCTCTTAAGCGGCTTTTTAAACTTCCGATATACTCACTGAAACAGAATACAAGTACCGAAACAGAATACAAGTACCGTTTCATACTGAGTATTCTGTGAGACCGAGGTATTATTTCGGACGAGCCGGCCCAATTAGTGCGTCAGCATATGCTTTAATACAGCCTTCCCACGGGTGGAAAATATTGTATCATCAAAGATATTTAATATTAAAAATTAATTTAACGTAACATTATTTTCATGAACAATTTTTTTTATCTTTGTAGCTAAGTGGTCTTATAAACTTACCACGAAGCGATAAATATCGTGTCCGACTCCTAGACCAAGTAAAAATGTTTAATTTATTAGATCTTTAGTGAGGCTTGACAGTGGCCTTACGAATGTCTTCATATTGTTTTACCTGTGGGAGAGGCATGCTGATGTCTCTGATGATGATATGTTGACGCATCTGCCTAACAATTTGGCCGGCTCCTCTGATAATACCCAGATTATACAATTCCAGAAAACAGTTATACTTGTACTGTAAGTGGGTACGGATATTTTGAAATTTTACGACTTAAGCATTGTAAAAAGCCGGCAACACAACCGAGGCGCAGATTGTGGCGTGGTCTCTTATCATAGACGAGATATGCCTGCTATACCATAAAAAATTCTTACTAATATATGTAAAGAATTTAAGTATTCATTGTGTGAACTTGAAAAAAAATTAAATGGATTTTATTTGTGACCTATTCCATTAAAAATTTACTTATATTATTTTCAAAGAATCATAAAATTCATGTTTAATTTCACACTTGGTAAATGGATATATACGAAATTTTAAAGAGAATAAGTATTTAAAAATCATAAAATTCTTTAAAATCCACTATATTATATATTGCCAAAAAGGATTAAAGTCAACTATATGCAACATGTTGAGAACGTAAGAAATATAAATAAGATTCAATGTTTTCTTACGACACGCTGTGAATAGAATTTCAATACATTTTAAGTTAGGTGCATTTGCAAAGTAATATTTATGTTGCAGATATACGAAGCTTACGTTATGCACTGCAATGCGAACTTTATAATGACCCAGTGGTCCCTCTTAGACATATGAGGCTTCTAACTGTCTCCGTTGTATGATAAAAGTATAAGAAGAATAGCTTTTAAATTGTACTTGCTTCATACAGTTTTAATCAACTCCGAGAAGGTATATTTTCTTTTATTAAATGCTATTAAGTACCACTGTTAATATGATTTTATTGTTATAAAAAATAGGTACATATTTTAATAAATTCCACTTTCCACTTAAATTATGTAATAAGGCAGCACTACCTTATCGAATATTGCTGTGCAGCCTGCCATGGGCGGTTTTGATTCCTTACCATCAGAAATTTGCACGATATTATAAAAATTAAAAAAAAATCGAGCTCATATGGAATCCTTCCTCTAAATCGCATTCAGCGTAGAGTTGCTTGAATTGTCGACGATCAGATCCTTTCCCCTTTGTGTAAGCTTTTGAGTGTGAACTGGAATCTTTAGCGTTGCGTAGAGATGTTAGTTCGTTTGGCATCTTCTATTGGATTTATTACGTGAAACTTTCTGAGGGGTATTCGGTAATCCAAATAGCCCATCAAATATTAATATATCTGCAGAATACAAAGTTTTATCCGTATCACCTCAATATTTGTCGTTCCACAATTAAGGGTCTTTAAAGGCATTTTGTGCCGCGCACCACTACTCTGTGAAATGAGTTTAGTTCATGTGAATTAGTTTCAGCATTGTACCTCCTCCTGTACGGGATATGTAATTAAATACTAAATACCTAAATTTGTTTATTGTGAACGAGTTTAAATAAAAAAACTCAAATAAGTTATTATTGCCCATTGTTTTATGTTTGAAGTGTAAAAACGAACAAGAACCTTTTAGTTAAGTGATCTTATCAGTCTACGAAGCGACCGATATAGCGTTCGGTAGGTTATAATTTATTCGGTTTTTGCAAGAACTCGACAGTGCCCAGACGAGAGCTATGCTGAAGCAAACACTGACACACTAATTGGGCCAGCTCAAACGAAGTGATATCATGGAGTCACAGAATATCAGCGTGAATCAGTACCTGTACTGTGTTTCGCTAAATGAGTGAGGATATTTGTGTCCTTGAAATGCCAGAAAGGCGGTGCAAAAAGCCAATAACACAACCCAAACATGTGGTGCGGTTGTCCATAGGAGACGCTAATCTCTTACCATATAGGAGACCCACCTGTTCCGTTGGCCGCTTTAGAATAAAAAAAATGTACATATTTCTGGTAAATAAATACTTACATAAATTAGTTTATTTTATGGGTACTTTGCCAGTGAATAGTTTCAATTTGATTCTTAATTGGTCGTTAAGTTTTAATGTCTACAAGCTGTGTCGACTTCTTCACTCATTTATACGACTTTATATCTACTGTTTCATAACCTCAGCTTATTACATTATCCTGTGTCGTGTTACGACTCATTTGACTTAACCAAGTATAGCTCTGATCATGTTTTTTGCCGTTGATCCATTATTTTTGTTCTTACAACACGTCTGTTCTAAGGTCGGACAATAACAGAAGGACAATCAAAGCCCGGAAAGACATGAACCAGCTCTCAGCTGGTGATGCTAAGTTAACTTAGTAGCTTCGAGATTGGCGCTAAAAAAAAGGTAAAAAGAAGTTGCTTGTCCAAGGTTTTTCGTAGGAGTTTGCTTCCTACTAACCAGCCAATGTGTTTAGCCTACGTCAACCTTTACAAGCCTGTTGTCTTCATACATCTGGCTTGTCATACATGTAATACAGTTATAATTACAGATTATGCTATTAAACATTTTTTACTAAAATACAAACATTTTGCAACCATGGGAGAGCAATGCTGAATACATGCTGACACACTAATTGAGTTGACTGAGTGAGTAAGGATATCGAAGGCCTTTAGTCATTGCCGCTTACGCGGTGTAAAAACCCGGCAACAGAACCAAAACGCGGACTGTGGGTGGCGCGGTTGTCCATTCGAGGCAGTGTTCCCTTACAATATAGTAGACCTACCTGCTCCGTTGTTCGCTATACCATAAAATAAATAAAAATATTGTTTTCGACATAGTAAAGGAACAAAGCTACAAAATAAACATTTAAATGATAACATCCTCTTAGGATTTTTTAAAGTACAAGATTATTTTTAATGAGACTTGAATTTATGCTAAGGACCAATAGAATTTCAACTTACAGATTACATTTAATATCGTAAGTAATATGAAAATGATATATTATTTAAATAATAAATGCGATAATTATTTCATAATATGGTAACATTAAGCAATTCTGTTATCGGCAACGAAATTTCCTCGTGTAATTAAATCCTTGAAAATCAATGTTCATTATAAGCTGTGTTAACTACTCATGAATTATCACAACGATAATGGCTTAATTTATCAATATATTATTGTTCAATTTTCATCAATCTCTGATAATAGCAATAAATGCTCCTATAATGCCACTGTGTTGTTATTAAGAAGCAAATTTATTTAAATGATTTCTGATTGACGTTTATATTTCGTAGCGAATATAGTATTAAATTAATTATCTCTTGGATATCCCTATCTCAGTGTTTGCCAACCTGTAGTCCCCGGAGCCGGGGTACGCGATTATATATATGGGGATCCGCGATGTCTCTAGCCCATACAGATAGCTAGTAGTCAGCCAATAATAATTAAAATAAATATTTTGGCTGTTTATTAAGGAGTCCGTAAAGAATGTGTTTGAATTTCTAGGGGTTCGTGGCTGGAATAGGTTGGAGATCGTTGCCCTACTTCGTGATGGTCGCTGGTGCGTTGCCAGCCTATTGTATAAAAAGGAAATAAACTTGGCACAGGATACTTTGCTTTATAGTTTTTGACTTTCTTTAGCAGATAACAGGTGAAGAGGGTATAAAATTAAATATGACAAATATTGTATAAAAATTAAATTTTATTGCAAATTTTCATTAACTTAAATATTTCCTTTCTTTGCATCAATAATGCTTTCCGCATTTTCTGTAATAATTTTAAAACTAATATAAGAAGCACTAGTTTTTCATTGCCTGTATTTATACCCGTGAATAACTTTCATAGTTCTTAGGGTAAATGGTACACATTTGTTAAGAGATGTATTTTATACGTAATAATACTTTATGTCGATTTTTATTTCAAGCTGAAGACCAGTGCGTGACCAACTAAGCTTAAGGGTTAAAGCGCAAGTAATAATTAAAAGTGAGCCGAACCCTAATGTAAGGTACCCAGTGAGTAATTTGTATAAAAGGTTTAAAAACATTATTTTAAATATTAAAAACACTTGCGTGCTAGATATCTTGAATTTTATTAGACGCAACGTTTGATAGATAGCAATGTTAAGTTTTATTTATTTTTATATGAGAATTATATGAATAGCTCAAAGCTAAGTGGCCGGATAAGTGTACCACGATTCGAGATGCATCGGATTTGAATCCCTGGCTGAACGTTTATAATTTTTTTTAAATTTAATATCGCACCTCGTTCGGAATGATACCAGGGCTGACAGAATACTCAGCGTGAAAAGGTTTTTGTATTATTAATTGAGTGAGTGAGGATTTTGGAGGACATTTAAATAATGCCAGTTAGCGGCGTAATAAACCATCAACACAAACAAAGCGCGGACGGTTGTTTATGGGCGGCGGTATTCTGTTGCCACATCGGAACCGGACATGATCACAACTAGGAGACAAGAACTCGCAGTTGTGGAACGACAAAAATCGAGGTGATACAATACAACTTTATATTCTGCCTTCTTGTTTGACAATGAAATAAAGTTTGACGCATTGTTTTAATTACTTCATTATGTACAAATGTTTTCATGAACGTTGTTGGAATACTGTTACACGAGGATATATAATGGATTGATTAAATTTGTTACCTAGGAATCATGTTTTCACACTTCTACTGTGTTTTATTATTAAAATTGTGCATAATAAAATACAATCATTATTAATACTGACATCTCGTTTGATTTTTATTTAATTTATTTCTTTTCATATTATTAATTTTTGTTCAATTTTCCAAGTGACGCGAATTATACCCGTATGTTTCACATTCTAAGCCGTCACTGCAATGGATCATAAGCCGTTAACACATATATAAATTATATTTTAATTATATCCGATCTCAACGTGCACTAAGAATTGACCAAATATTTAATAAATTCCACTTAGACATAAAAAAAACTTCTATGCCTAATGGTTTATTATATTTCCTACAATATATCAGTATTTCTAAATTTAAAAAGGGTAAAATTGCTGTAATTTTTCTTTTTGGGAACATCCAGTAACTACCTTATACTATAATAATTGACAAAATACTATAAGTGAGGATATCGGAGGCCATTAAAAGTATCGATGTATAAAGCCGGCAACAGAACCAATGTACGAAGTGTGGCGAGGTTATTCATGGGGGGCAGTGTTCTCTTACCATAAAGGAGAACCAACTCCTCCATTGTCCACTATACCATAAAAAAATTTAACAGCTACCCTCATAGCTCCAGAATTTGTTAGCTGATCGTGGACAAGCTGCTTCTTATCATCGACTTTTAGGAATTTCAAAAATTAAAATAGGTACGAACATTTTAAATTATTACTGAACCTTAAATGTGACCTATAGACTTTGTATTTCTTTCCATAACCATTTAACCTATATTTAAATTATTTCAATCCTGATATGAATTCCTTATCTTTAAGCATACAAACAATTTATTTTCTTCAATGAACATATCACGGAAATGGTTACTAAAACGTAACCCAAAAAGCAAACTCAACCATAAAAGCCAAACCTGAAAAACTTTAACACAAAAAACGTGTCATTTTTGTGGTTGGGTAATGTAGGTATGTCTACCCAAAATTATATTCATCGAATCATGGAACCATATCAAATTCCAAACAAACATGTCCAGCAATATTGATGTTCTCGAGTTATTTTAAATTAAATTGTCTAAAAATAACCCAACTTTTAAATATAAATCGATGTAACCAAAATTTAATAAATAATTATAAATATGTGTGTCTACTTTTATGGTTAGTCTATACTCCCCACGGACCGTAAATTACAGGTAAATATGACATGAGAAATATTGGCTAATGGTAGAAAAGTAATAAAAATATTCTTAACGTCATATTATATTGTGTGATCTGAATTTTGACGTATTTTCTTAGTGTCTATTATGAAAGACAATTATTGTATCGAAAGATTAAGGAATTCGAGGATAGGTATAAACCAGTATAAACCAGTGTTGCTCAATCAAAAACGAAAATGTTTTATTATTATCAAGATTTATAAAACATTCAATATAATAATAATCTTATAAAACGATATTTTTATTTATTTTTATTCTATATCGGTCAACGGAGCAGGTGGGTCTTCTAAATGGTAAGAATACCGCCACCCATGGATAACCGGGCCACAGGCCACGCATTGGTTGTGTTTCCGGCTTTATACACCGCTTAAGCGCCACTTTTATGGGCCTCCGATATTCTAACTCACTCTGCGAAACACAGTACAAGTACTTTTTCATGCTGAGTATTCTGTGAGCTAGTGGTATCACTTCGGACGAGCTGGCCCAATTAGTGCGTCAGCATATGCTTCAGCATGGCTCACCCACGGAAGTTACAGTATTAAGACATTCGCCCGGCCACATTCAAGCTCTTCCAGAGACCGAATAAATTATAAATTAAATTCTAATTTATAATTTTCCGGACCGGGATTCGAACCCGATGCCTCTCGCTTCATGGTACACTTTTTAAATTTATTAATAATAGATCGATTTTTTTACAATATTCTTTTTATTATTGTTGGTACAACAACAACCACTAACCGTTGGTTAACAACCACTCAATCTCTCATCTTGAAAAACCCATACCACCATACTGACACTAGTGTCTGTACCGCCACCTAGTACACATAAAGAAGTATAATTTTCATATAAATTTCATGTAGCGGTGAACGGACCAGACTATTTTCCTCTATCATAAGAGATTACCACCAAAACAGAGGGAATATTATGCTTGTTAATACGATATGTCTCAGAATTAAGGTTTTTCTAATTTATAATAGTTAATGTTTTTTTAAAAAAAAGACGGATAAACATACGTCTCTACAGC
>DWCF01002155.1:0-25513 GCA_018230265.1 Delias oraia | reverse complement strand
GGGGGGTCGCTCTAATACCACTCACATGAGACGTGTATTACCGACGAGTGACTAGTGCGGGCCGTAATGACGGGATTCACATTTGTTGTTGGAAATTCATTGCCGCTTAACAGTCACATTGTATCACATTTTATTCCAGCTACAAATTAAACTACTAAAACATGGTTTTATAGACTAGACGTGGACCACAGGTCAGTTGATGATGACATATTTTATTATCAACTACTTTGTTTGCTTAATAAAATGGAAGTAGTGTTTACAACTGAAAATGCAAGCTCCAAGGAGTTTGATGACATCATTTGCCTAACAAACAACTCATCTAGCACTATAATCAACTTATTTCTTTTTTTTTATAGTATAGCGGACAACGGAACAGGTGGGTCTCCTATATGGTAAGAGAACACCGCCGCCCATGGACAATCGTATCTAAGTCCACGCATTGGTTGTGTTGCCAGATTTTTACGCTACATAAGCGGCATTTTTTAAAAGATTTAGATATCTTCACTCACACAGCGAAACACAGTACAAGTACCGTTTCACGTTGAGTATTATGTGACGGACGGACGAGCCGGCCAAATTAGTGCGCCCGCATATACATCAGCAAAAAACTACTCTCCCAAATATCACACGCCAATCTAAAACTGACTCTATTGGATACAAGAAGTCATATCAATATCTCCAAAATTTATAATATATATGTATTCATGATGTATGTAATGGGATGTTAAACGTATGTATTTTTAGCAGAGCAATGTTTAACAGTAAACACAATGTTTGTATTGTTCACATCTAGTCGGGGCAATAGTCCCAGGGGTTTTCTTGGAATAATTACGATAGTTGTGCGAGCTATTCAGATAGACTACGCGACTATAAAATCGTTTGTCAACTGTACTAAAGTGTTGGAGATAAAGTGTATTTAGAAAATAGATGTGGCATTCGAGTAGATTTTATTAAAAGCATATAGAATACCAAATAGTAACTTTAATAAAGTATTCCAGGTTTGAATGAAATTTTATTAACGTTTTAATATTTACTTTATAGGATATAATTTTAAATTCACAGTCTGTTTTCAGGTAAGACCTTATTGAATATTCACAAAAACCTTTGCAGACAAGTCGGACTAGCTATGCAAAATATAAGTCAAACATTACTCAATGGTATGATTTTATTAAATGAAAATCAGGAAGCGAAATCATAGTCAAAATAATCATAGTCTCTGCTGGGCCACGGCAGCATTGCCAGCCTATTACTTGTAGGTCTTTTTTTAAAATTTAGAATAGTAGTCTAGAAACATCCTGTAGGTAGTAGATTCCACGAAGTGGTATAAAATGTACACTCAATTTTGATATGATAAACATTGAGGTGGTACAGATGAAACTTACCGTATATTACGCCTCAGCGTTCGGTTTTTTATTCTATAGCGGACAACGTAATAGGTGGGTCTCCTATATGGTAAGAGAACAAGAAAAACCGCGCCACAGTCCAGGCATGATTGTCTTGCCAGATTTTTACGCCGTTTAAGCGGAATTTTCAGGCCTCCGATATCCTCCCTCACTCTGCGAAACATTTTACAAGTACCGTATCACGCTGAGTATTCTTGAGAACGTGGAATCAGTTCGGATGAGCTGGCCCAATTAGTGCGTCAACATATGTTTCAGCATGGCTCTCCCGCGCGCAACAGTATTAAGACATTCAACCGGCCACTGTCAACCCCTTCCAGAGAGCAAATAAATTCAATTATCCAATTGTCCAGACCGGGTTTCGAACCCGATACCTCGAGCTTCACGGTACACTTTTAAAACCATTAAGCTACGAGGCTCTCGATGATGATATATTTAATTACAAATATTTGTTTCAGTAGTAAATAATATAACAAAAAATGCAAAATCTCTTTGATCTTTAGTCTTTAAACATTTTATTTTCAGTAATAGAGTAGCAAACTTATACAGCGAAACTATGAGAAAAGTTAGTGCAACTAAGTAGTACTATAGTTTAGAAGAAACTTCTCTGCAAGTGTTGAGATTACTTGATGCAAATATTTCTGAGGAAATCATGTTAATTAAGATTTGCACTTACGCGAGATTCAATCAACCTGAGGCAGCTTTTGATGGGCTTTACATGTACCTTAAGCTGCATACTTTAGGCAGACGATAATCTAGAATAAAATTGTTTAATAATCAAAAATTTATCGCAGCTGAACAAGAGGAACTAAATCTATTAAAAATCCGTGGGAAACGAAATATTTTAAATATCGATAAAAAACCGGCTTAAGATTCGCAATTTTTCTTAGTAATTTTAAAAAGTTGTGTATATTTTATAAAATATATTAAAAGAGTTAATATCAGAATGAATTGCAATCTTAATAATCATGTTTAAATAATGCATGTAAAAAAAGGGTTGTTTTATTATATTGATTGCTATTGTATTCATAGTAGTAAGTAGATTTTTGTTGTTGTTACTAAATGTTTAATGTAATAAAAAATTTGATGTTTTTATTTAACTCTTATTTTATTGTAATATCGTTTGATTGGGCCTATTTAAAAAAACACTGTCTAAAAGACTATACGAGCTATATTGTTTGGGATCTCATTTAATTTAATGGACCAAATTAGGATAACGTAATGTTCTTCCTCCTTGAGATTTTTTAATAAAATTTCGTTCTTTCGACCCCTCTTAAAGCTCGTTTAGTTACGGTCTCTGAATTATATTTTAAGAAACTTTATCTTTTATAATTTTTAATATTTCATAGGAATTGCCGCAATATATGCTTTTATTATTTTTATTTAATTACATTGTTCCACGCACTGAAAATTAACATTGGTAATTTATTCAATATAATTTCGGCACATTAACATGCAAATCACAGACTGCTATCAAGATATCCTTACACATTTTTATGATGTTCAAAACCCTTATTCCTTCTAAAATATACAAAAAAGAACAAATCCAGTTTAATTAGTCCGTTGTTAATTTATGGTAAATGTGTATAAAAGAAGATTTAAAATCAACAAAGATTCATTTATGTATATAATTTTATTACTAAATTTCTTAGTCTTAAGGAGAATATTAATGAAATAGATACAGATTATGTCCATTTTATGCCTCTACGGCATAACAATTTACATATTCAATACACTTGCAAATGCAATAATGGTGTTCTGTGAGCTTCTGCATCTGTTTGAAGTGGTCAGCAATTTTCAATTCAATCTCGGTTATAATTTCAAGGCATACTTAATGAAAATATTAAATTGTAATCATACATTAGAGAAAATATTTTTGTAAATATATTTCACCCCTATCAGATATAAAACTTTGACTTACGTAGCCCTTCACGTGGAAAGCAATATTTTATGTAAATAAAATATTTGCGTATCCATTATCTTGACGTGACATTTACCACGAAAAATTCCATACATGTAGGTAATAAATCAGCTCTCATTAATTCACTAAATGAATATGTTGTTCAATTTTGTACTTTATTGCTACAGTTTTTATGTTATTTTCCCGTGCCTGTATCGTTCATATTGAGTTAGTATGTACTTGAAGCACAGCTGTGTTTACGGTTAAAATTAACGATTTCTTTGAAGTATTAGAAATGAAAGTCACAACCTATATGAGTCCTTACTGACATTATTGTCTTGACATTATTGAAAACACAAACTTATTTTTATACTATGATTGAGTCAGTTAGGTTATATATTTTTAAAAACCAGTTGGTTTACGTTAGTTGACCAAAATTCAATATCTTTTCTTATTTTTTTATAGTACAGCTGGCAACGGAGCTGGTGGGTCCCCTATATGGTAAGAGAACACGGTCGCCCATGAACAACCGCGCCACAGGCCGCACATTGGTCGTGTTGCCAGCTTTTTAATCCGCTCAAGCGGCACTTTTAAGGGCGCCCGATATCATCACTCTGCGAAACACAGTACAAGTATCGTTTCACGCTGAGTATTCTGTGAGGCCGTGGTATTACTTCTGACGAGCCGGCCCAATTAGTGCGTGCTTCATGCATGCATGCCTCAGCATGGCTCTTCCACGCGTGCGACAATTTTAAGACACTTGCCCGGCCACTTTCAAGCCCTTACACAGACCAAATAAATTATTATTTAAAATTGTCCAGACCGGGATTCGAGCCCGATACCTCTCGCTTCATGGTAGCCGTATTAAACCACTCAGCTACGAGTTTCTCAAATCCACAACAAAGCGCATTTGATGTCTTTAATTAACAATGGATCAATTTCTTACTCATTGTTAATTTACCTATGTGTAATGTATACATGTTTTATATACGCTTAAGTAATTACGCAGCCTTATCACATATGTGGTAGATATTATATAGACGTATATAAAGACAAACAAAGGCATGTTTAGTATGCAAGGTAACAAAACAAAAATTCAATTGATAGTCGTTGTTGAAATATCTCTAGTCCCTTTCAATGAGGGTTTTAATTAGAAGCCCGAGTCGGGTTCGTTAGGGAAAGCTGAATTAGACGTGCATTACGGGACTTATCCTCTTCACTTCTTTATTCCTCTGTATTTCGTTCCTTAATAAACACGCTTCTCTATCCTTACAAGAAAAATTCACATCGATCAAGTTCGGGATTAAACTTGTTAAGTTTGATGTTTGTCCTTTACTACTTTACAACTGCATAAACGACATTATTTTATAGTATAGTGGACAACGGAGCAGGTGGATCTCCTATATGGTAAGAGAATACCGCCACCCATGAACAACCGCATCACAGTTCGCGCATTTGTTGTGTTGCCGGCTTTTTACGCCACTTAAGCAGCACTTTTAAGAGCCACCAATATCCTCGGTCATTCTGCAAAACATAGTACCCCAACCGATTCACGCTGAGTATTCTGTGAGCCCGTGGTATCATTTCGGACGAGCCGGCCCAATCGGAGCGTCAGCGTATGCTTTAGCATGGCTCTGCCACTTACTAACTTAGGTCTACGAATTTCGCTACGTTGATACGTACTACTGATGTAGCTACGATATTTTGTAGTCCTCTTGAAAATATTGTTCGTATCACGGATACATATAATAGACTAGTGTATCATCATGGTATTTTTATTATTAAATAAAAATATATTTGTTTAATTAAAAAACATGAAAGTAGTTTAAAAAGGAGCAGGAGTTCTTTAACTTCTGATACAAGTTCTTGCATATTTATATTATTTGAGATCGGATTAATCAATTTTAAATGAACGATGCTTAGCAAAAAATTTTCAAACCAGTAAAGCAAAACGGATTTAAAAGTCATTTTTGAAAGCTTTTCTAAAATATATTAACATTTTATGTTCATTTGTGTGGAATAACATTCAGCTTTGAGACACACTTTGAGTGTATTTGGAAAATTTTTCGAAACTGATTCTGTTTAAATTCCCGCACAATACGTAGAGTTTCCAAATAAATTCAATATATTTGCTCATGTTTAATCTAATGTAACCGAACCAACAATATGCTTGTGTAAATCTCGCATAATATTATGTACATCTCTTGAGATACAAAATGTAGTAAATAATGTTTCGCGACGCAATATTTTGCGCCTTATGTGTCACATTATAAGTGTTGAAATGCCATGAGTTGATCATGCACCCTTCGGCTAAGCTGCTATATATGACACTACTTATTCTACAAGTATCTTCTAATGGATTTGCAGATTACAACTTGTAAGATTAAGTCTCAAACAATATTAATTGGGCATTTTAAAATATCAGTGTATTATAATTATTGCTATTGTTTTTATATAATGTTAAACATTTACTGGTGCAGGAATTTTTAGATAATATAGATAATACGTATAAACTGCATTACTTGATAGAAGCCACACCTTTTTCTTGTATAACGAACAATGTAGCAGGCTTCCTTTTCCTCAGGCAGGTTTCCTCTATGATAATCACGCTGGTTCTGTTGGCTTTGGCCGAGTCCGCCAAATCACTGCGTGAGCATATTATTTTGCATGGTTCTCTTATGAGCATAAATACTAAATAGAAATAACATCTACACACAGATAAACAGAAAAAGGTCTTTAACACAATTAATAGAAAACTTATAAATATTTTTATCTCATATGTACAAAATGCCATGCTGAATCATATGATGACGATATATGATGATGATGAAAATTGAGCCGTTTCGTTCGAAGTGATACAACGGGCTCTCAGAATACTTAGTACTTGTACTGTGATTTACAGAGTGAGTGAAGCTTTCAGAGGTCCTTAAAATTGCCGCTTAACCATAAAAAACAGCAACAAAAAAATCCAGATTCTTCATAAGCGGCTGTGTACTCTTACCATAAAGGAGACCACTTGCTCCGTTGTCCGCTATATAATAATAGTAAAAAAACTAAGATTGGCCAGCAATAGATAGACTTTATTATAACTCTATATGAACGGTTATATTTAAAATAGCTACCTTCTGGCTATTGCTTAATACTCTAGGTATAACTCTAAACACGTTAGTTTTCTAGAGAGATTAATAACAGTCGCATCTACCCACACTCAGTGCAATATTGTCTGAAATTTCCGACTCGAAACAAAACTGAGGTTTATCCGAGGACAATATCGAAGCCGGCTTTGTCACCCGCAGGCATTCGTTTAGTCATTCCTCCTATTGATTCTGAGCTATAGACTGAAGCTAGACTGTTAAAATAT
The DNA here is from genome assembly GCA_018230265.1 of Delias oraia. Taxonomy (NCBI): domain Eukaryota; kingdom Metazoa; phylum Arthropoda; class Insecta; order Lepidoptera; family Pieridae; genus Delias; species Delias oraia. The sequence continues at coordinate 18,852 of DWCF01002155.1, read as the reverse complement.
GTGATAAAGCTAAGTAGTAAACCTTGGATACAGTTTGATAAAATACCAAAGTTCATCCATATTATTTATCTACTGAAGTCTCTCATGCTTTAAGAAATCAGTTTGACGCCAGTAAAGGTATATTTATTACAAACATTAAAAATGAAACAATTTACCATTTATAATATAAATTGTTGAGATTTAAAGGAACGCTTATTAATATTATCAAACACGTGATCATATCAAGGTATTGTATGCACCTTTTTAATACGTTTAAATGTATGGTTAGTAAAAAAATAAACATTTGTTTAGGTGACACGACAATTTTTATTATTATTTTATTTGTATGGTATAGTAGAAAACGGAACAGGTGGGTTTCCTGTATAGTAAGAGAACACCACTGCACATGGACAACCGCGCCACATCCGCGTCCATCGCGTATTGGTTGTGTTGCCAGCTTTTCACGTCGCTTAAGATGTATTTTAAGGGCCTCAGATATCTTTACTTACTCAGTACAACTACCATTTCACGCGGTGTATTCTTTGAACCCGAGATAACACTGCGAATGAGTCGGGCCAATTAGTGCGTCCGCATATGTTTCAGCATGTCTTTGTATCTTTAATATTTCACTTAAAATACATTATGAGTATAGAAAACAGCAATAATATAATAAAACAATTAACTATTGCAAAAACCAAAAATTGTATTTGTAAAATAATATTTTTTTCAAACATTTTTTGGACAAAAGCATATTGGATGCCATTAGTCTGACTCTAAAAGGTTTTGAAATTAAATAAATATTTTTATGTTAAATGTGTCTTTCTTTGATTAGATAAACATTTAGGGGTTTCAAAGGATTTTCTACTGTATACTATTGTAATACAGTGAATGTTGTTACTTCTTGCTGAAGTAAAAGGCGAGCTCCGAAAACTAAAGCAGGCGTAATAGGGCATGTAATCCCTCTGAGTTATTGATGGTTTCCTCAAGGGAAATGTTTTTAGAACCTCATTTGCTGTCTGCTATCTATTTTAGTGTAAATTGTCATATTAAATTATTAAAAGGCTATAAAGGTTAATATAAAAGCTTCACTCTTAATTTATTTAATGTAATTTTATGGTGATAGCGACAACGTTTTATTTAAGAAATGTATTCTTGTATTTATTCTTCTATTAAAGTTGATACACGTTTCGGGTACTTCCATATTTAATATTTCAGATTTATTTAACCTTGAAATGAAATTAGTATATTAATGAAAAAGTTTAAAAACATTTTTAAAACAACATGATATTTTTATTTTTGAATTTTTTAATTTTTATTCTATATCGGACAACGGAGCAGGTGGATCTCTTATATGGTAAGAGAACACCGCCGTCCATGAACACCTGCATCACAGTCCGCGCATTGGTTGTATTTTTTCGCCGCTTAAGCGGCACTTTTAAGAGCCTCCGATTTCCTCACTCATTCTGCAAACAACAGTACCGTAAAGTACAAAGTACCGCTTCAGACTGAGTATTCTGTGAACCCGTGGTATCAGTTTGGACAAGCGGACTCAATTAATGCGACGGCATGGCTCTCCCGCGTGTATACTATACCACGCTTTTGGTAAATACATTTTATAATTTATATTTACACGGTTCTATAAATTATATTGTCTTCAGATGTTGATCAATGGAAAAATAGATAGCTTCTTCATTGAAAAATTATTCATTTTTCATAAGAAGCCTATAAAAGTAAATAATGAATGTTAGAATCTTACCTTAATACGCAATATCCTATCAAATTACAAGACAATAGTACTTCAATAGACCACATACATAGTATATTCTCGCTTCTGTGTAGACGTCATCGTATCACAAGACCTATCAATCATCTGTAATTTGACGTAACAAAAAGCAGTGACGAGGGCGGAGGCATTATGTTGATGGAAACAAAAAGATTGCTTCATTGTAGCGACAACCGTTTGGTTGTTAAATTTGTGTATCGTAAATAAGAATTCCATTTATTTAGTATTATTTTAAATATAGAGAAAGTGTTGATCATATTTTTCTCTGGTGCAATGCCGAACACGAAGAGAAAGTTAAACATAACAAGTTCTGAGAGCATCGTAGCTAAATGGTTTAATAAGTGTAGAATGAAGCGAGAGGTATCAGATTGGAATCCCAGTGCAGATAAATTATAATTTAATTCATAATTTATACGTTTTCTGGAATGGCTTGAGAGCCACGTTGAAGCATTTACTGATGCAAGTCCGAAGTGATACCACAGAATACTCAACGTGAAATGATAGTTGTACCTACTTGAAACGGTGGTTCTAATGTGTTTCGTTCAGTAAGAATATCGGAGGCCCTTAAGGTTCCACTTATGTGGTGTTAAAAACCAGTAATACAACCAATGCGCGGGCAGTGGCCCGGTTTTTTATGGACGGAGGTGTTCTATTACCATATAAAGATCCACCTTAAGACATACGCCTGGCCACTGTCAACCCCTTCTAGAAACCGTATAAATTATAAATGAAATTATAATTATCCGGACCGGATTTCAAACCCGATATCCCTCTAAAAATCTTTAAGCTACGAGGGTCTCGACAATTTACCAATTAATAATTATATTATAATTAACTATGACGCATTCAATAAAAATGGCATAAGAAATTGGACTTAGGCTAGTGGCTTGTCTTCGGTTTAAGCACGACATCTCAAGCACCCACTAAAATCTGTGTTTGACCGTCTAGGCTTCAAGATCCTTTATTAAGTACAAGGGACTTTAGGTAGAGCAATTTTAGTGTCTCGGGAAATATAACAAGCTCGTTTGTATGTCAATCAATTTAAGTTATAAGGCGTGAAAATTTAACGAGTCTTCGCATTGTTGCCTTTTATTGCGTATTTTCTCTTTCATTATTTGAGATGCTTAAACATTCATTGGGTTTCACATAATTCTATTGGTTTGTTAGTTAAAAAAATAAACGTTCATTTTTTAATTGTAATTGCATTTTAATTTACGTACTCGCATGTGCTGATGTAATCAAATTTTGAAAAGACTTTTTAATTACTTTATTTGTGTTTTGTTATTCTATTTCTTAAGAAGTTCAAATTTTTTACCAATATATTAGAGTAACAAACCCTTCAGATTCACAGAAATTGGTGCGGTCTTGTATTTATTACTTGTTCGTCTTGAATTTTAAATAATTGAATATCTATTGTATATGCTGTATTATTATTTGTTTTGAGGTTGAAAGAAATAGATAGATAGAGAAGAGTTTTTATGAAATAGCGGACAACGGAGCAGGTGGGCCTCCCATGTGGTAAGAGAATAGTGCCGCCTATGGACACCCGCGCCACATTTGTTTTCACGACTTTTTACGCCACTTGAGTAGCATTTTTAAGGGCCACCGATATCTTCACTCACTCAGCGAAACAAAGTAGAAGCACTGTTTCAATACAACTAACGTTTCACGCTGAGTATTCTGTGAGCCCGTCGTATCACTTCGAACGTGCCGGCTCAATTAGTGCGTAATCATTTGCTTCAGCAAATCTTCCATGGGTTTTCTTCAATAGTTATATAATGATATAATTAGAAAACGTTAAAATATAACATGAATTATATAATTATTTATTAACATAGTCATGTTCTATGGGGAGTATATGATGCAGAGGGATTGTTATGTAACCCCTCTTTGCATCACCAAAACGACATGTAGCTATTATCGGGGACCCTTTGCATCGCTCACAGGCCTCATAGAGATTGGATGAAATTGTAGTGAAGCCTTTAGGGTCAGTGGTGCGAAGGGAGAGATTCCATTACATGCCCTATTACCCCATGAGTAACTTTAACGCTTGTTTCACGCCAACCCACGTGATATCGGTGCTTCAAATTGTCATATAAGCGTATAATTAATCCTAAAAACCATAATTAAATAACTGTGACAGTTAATATTATTTAATCTTATCAGATGTAGTAAAAGAAAATGTAAAGTGAAAAGTATTATGGAATAAATATATGTAATACATGGCCGATATTTATTGGAAGTAAAACACATTTTCACGCGCGGCCGACTTTCGCTGAAGCCTACTGCCGCACGGTTTCAGCCGTCATTTTACCGTGACAGCCTTCATAACGAACGATGACGTAACACCTTGCACGGAAAAATATCTATAAATATTTAATGGTGTCTGACAGAGCCAGTAATGATCGAGAAAAAAAACAAATAATTTTTTTTTACAAGCAGTGGAAAATTTCAAAATATCGCTGTAGCCTTAACTAAGTTATCAAGGTAAAAAGATTCGCTATTAAGATGTCGCCCTACAAGAATGTTATGAAAGCTTCTATATATTCTTCTTTATATTAGATTTGTTCTTGGGAATTTTCTTATACTTACCAGATAAAACAATATGGGGACACAATTTTTTTAGCGTTATTCTTTATTAGCGAAAAGGGTAAATTATCTATGTGACCGCAGGCAGAGACCTCTTTTTAATCCGTTTAAAAAGTAAGCTTTTTATCATCTTTGAACATTCTACATGGTATTTTTTGGTAAAATTGGAAAGGGTTTGCATTAATATATATTTTATGTAAATATTGAAAATTAAGCTGTATCAAGATTCTGATTCTATCATATTTCCCTCGTTTCCCCTTTCAAGTTAATTTACTAATTTTAACAGCATTATGAAATAAAAAGAAAGTTTCTTAATTACCAATGGAATACCCACTTTTTACCAAATAAAATCAAGTAAAGTTAAGTAATGCAATAAAATAAAAACAACGGAATGGAGATCTTTTAGGTTTTTAAATCTGTTAAAATAGCCGTACCTAAGAATACAGGATAAATGATAATTGTAATCCCCTTAGGTTTGTAAATAATTTCCAGAGTCAACTCTTAATTCCAAACAAAACGGGGAAAATGGAGCGATACAAAAATGCAACCGGATAAACTTAAGCCGGTTATAAAGAAGGATTAGCAGATGTACGCGGCTTCCAGGCTTTTCTAGATTCCGCGAAAATTATACGGATACGAATTTAAAAATAAAACTGGGCGATAATTTAGTGCGGCGCGCCGTGGCTCAACTTAACGAACTGTAGGGCTGAATGTTAGGGCGGTGAGCGAAGGAAAAACTTCTTCAACTTTGCTTATATACAATAGTATAGTATAACGGTTTTTCTCTCTATATCCTTAAAGATTTATTAAAGAAAATTATCTGCTTAACAAATCCAGATCAAAATGTTACCGCACAAGAGCTAAACTTAATAGGAGCACTAATTTCTTCTTATTATTTATATGGCCTCTGTGACTAACCGTTAAAATTTATCTATTACCAGTTCAATAATATTTACAAAAATAAAGATAAATATTAAGGAAGAATATCATCAGTATTCAAAGTAGTTTAAGGTAATTTCAAGTTATGAACAAAAACCAACATTTTAACCAATTTTGGGTCCATTTCATATTAATTATGAAAAAGTTTATTTGCATGAAATATATCATATTAAAAAAAATCATCATAAAATGTGAGTAAAACAGAGGTTTTATGTTCGCGTTAAATGTTATTTCTAGACTATTCAAGACTAAGTTAATTGGACTTCGTAGGTCGTGCAGGTCTTTGTAAAAGTTAAAAATTATTATGTAGTACTATTACAGAATGTTTCATTGTTAAATATTTGTGAGAGAATGTTAAATACTCTCTGTATGTGATATGTGAAGCCGTAATTTAGATGTAGCGAGACGAGGAATTACAGACTCCTGGTGGTTTATCATATAAAGAGGTTTCTATGAAATTAGATATTATCCTTTAACTTATTTCTTAAAAATATATACATATCTAATAACTAATTAAAAATAATTACAGATTGGGAAAATATCTTTCAAGTTGAATTTCAATGGCATAAAATAAATATTAACATCAAACTTTTATCCTTGTTAAAAAATGTCTTTTTATTATAATATAGCGGACAACGGAGAATGTAGCTCTCCTATATGGTAAGAGAACACCGCTGCGCATGAAAAACCGAGCATTGGTTGTGTTGTCAGCTTTTTACACTGCTTAAGCGGCATTATTAAAGGTATCCGGTATCCTCACTCGCTCTACGAAACACAGCATAAGCACCGTTTTACGCAGAGTATTCTGTGAGCCTGTGGTATTATCTCGAACGAGCCGGCCCAATTCGTGCATCAGAATATGCTTCAGCATGGCTCTTCCACAGGTATTTTTGTTATTAAGTTATGAAACATATAAATTATAATTACTTATAGGAATAGAATATTTTTAAACAAAATCTCTTTGCCTGAAAATATTCATCAGGAGTGTGTTAAATTTAACTCGAATACAGCAGGCTTCATTTTTGATTAACGTCCATAGAATATGGCTACTTAGTTCTAATGCACAATTTAAATACTTAAAATTATTATTATATTATATTAGTATTATCTTAAAATTATCCTTATGAACAATGATTTTTTTTATTCTATAGGTATATATGGTAAGAAAACATCACCGCTTGTGGACAACCGCGCCACACTCCGCCCATTGGTTGATAATGATAATGTAAAAGAAAGATTTTACAAAACGAATTATCTTAACACTTATAATTCTTCTTAAGAAAAAGCTAAAAATAGTTCGTAGTACAAAGTGCAAGAGTTCTTATTAAATGCTGTCAGTTGCTATGTGGACGAAGATATCTTCAGTTAGTAATATTCATGTAAATACAGACCATTAAAAAAATAAACTAGTTTATTGTCTGTTCTATATATTGGCTATTTGACGTATACTAAAATAGATATAAGGAATGCATCCTGCGCTAAAAATATATAATTTATAATCAATTGTCCACCGAAGGATAACATCTGATGATCAACACTGTATTTTATTCTCAAAATCGCCTGATTTTGAGAATAGCACGTTATAAACATGGTTCACTTTGGCGTTTGAGCTTCACCGCAATCAGTAAAACACGATGAGAATTATTGAAAAGAATATGAACGTCAAAGCGGACATAAAACAATTTGAAAACGAAAATCGCAGACGCAACGAGCCCCGGACTTCGTAAACTAGCTTTATTTCCTCCATAATTCTCAGCTAAGATTAAAGTTTTAAACATTTCGGCGTCTGGAGCGTCTTAATTCAGCTCTTTCATAAGGTGTGATTTAGTGAGCCCGAACACTATTTATCACCAAGTTGCGTATACTTGAATTCCGGGGAAGCCTGCCCTGCGCTTCTCCGCCCAACTAGTTGCCGCCTTAATTAATATGCACATAAAGCACTGAGGATACTCTATACAATTTATTTATAAACTAAACTGTGCAAACTAAATTACTTTTGTATACTGTACAGTAATGTAAGTTATGACCTTTACCAGGTTTTTACGCAAATAAGTGGATTAATTAATTAATGGGATGTATTTGTTTAATCTTTGACTGTCAAGTGTAATGCAACATGCCAAACGTTCATTGGCTTAGACAGTGATTGTCATAGAGAATTGGTATTAGTAAATATAGTATGATAAATCCTATGTTCCATAATATTCTAAATGTAATCGCTCTCTGGTGCAGTGTGTCTACGCATCGATGCAGATGGTCTAACCAATTTCAGTTATATGTTCTGTACATATCTATCTTGAAATGTCCTTGATTTTGAACATTTGTCTGGCGTTGAGTCGTTTTATTGCGTCATTTGTTTCAATATCAGCGCTCTATTGTGTTCTCGGTAATTAAGCCCCTGTTTTTGCGGAAGATAAATATATCACCCCATTCAAGAGAATTAGAGCAGGAATCGTTTAATTTGTATTTGTATTAATTAGTCACGAGATATACTTAAATAGAATGAGCGAGTGTTCGCCTTGAATTATACAAACTTAAAGAAAATAGTGGAAAATATTGAGAGAATATTATTTAAAAATGGGAAATATAAAACACAGACAGGGCGGATAATAATGAAAGATAAAGGCGCTCCACTACGGTCGTCCTGTCATTACGTAACACTTAGCCGAGTTTAGAGTTTCATTCAATCTAAATATCACTCTAAAGTACCTAACTTTTATACTTACTTTTATAGTTGAAAAAAATGGTTCGATATCGGCCGTAATACACGACTTTATTTACTTTGTTAAGAACTTTTTCTAGAATATATGTAGATACTGCTAATTTCAAATTAAAAAATAATAATTTATTTCCAATTTGCGGTGTGCGCCATATTGTTCGAAGCAAAAATTTAAACAATTTACGTAATTGTAATTTTTTATCATTTAAGACAAGGAACGCAGTTATGTATTTTTTTATAGTATAGCGGACAACTTAGCAGGTGGCTCTCTTACGTGGTAACAGAACACCTCAATCCATGGACAACCATGCCATAGTTCGCGCATCGGTTGTGTCGTTGGATGTATACACCACTTAAGCGGCATATTTAAGGTCCTCCAAAATCGTCACTCAGCGAAACACAGTAGAAGCACTGTTTCAAGTACAACTACCATTTCACGTTGAGTATTCTGTGAGCTCGTAGTATCAGAGTCGTTGAACTGCCCCAATTAGTGCGACAGCATATTCTTCACCATGGTTCTGCGACAGACACTCGCCCGGTCATTGCCAAACCCTTCAAGAGAAGAAATTATAAATTAAATTTTAATTGTCCGGACCGGGATTTGAACCCGGTACCTCCCACTTTGTTTGCTACGAGGCTCTCAAAAAGTATAATTCTATCTACGGTTATGAATCTCGCGGTTTAAAAATATGCTGGCACCAACGTATCATGTTCATAATAGCCATGTATAAGGCTTTTACAATTTGCCGCTACACTTTGTTGTTTATTGTACTAAACGCGGTGTTCACTATATCTTCGCACCTCTAAACTGAAATGTACTGCCAACACCGACGCTTCTGGTAATTTCCTTAGAAATATTTTTATGAGATCCGAGGGAATGCTTAAATTCACATGAGAATACCGTATTTTCACTTGCATTGTTCAACGTAAAATTTTCGGTACAAGGAGAATTAAATTTTACCGTAAATTTATTTCTTTACTTCACGCTCCAGTTTCAAAAAATAAAGTTAAAATTTAATTACTGCTTTGCACCATTTAAATCATTTGCTTTTATCGCTTGCTTTCAGCTAAATCGTTTTTTAAGTAGGTATTAAAATATAATCCAGCAAACATTTTACTAACACTTGTCACACAATATTCGCGGGTCGCGCAAATTATTTATTTTTATTACGCGAAATATTATGTTGCAAATCGCAGCTCAACAATTCACATCTTTTGTGCTGTTAATTTTATTTTAAAAATTAGAAATTTCACAACTCTTAGCATATTTTTTATTGGCATTATTATCAAGCTCATTACCGGAAACGTAGCAACCTCGAACTGCCCTACAAAACTCTGCATATACATAGCTATGTATGTATAGCTATTTAAAATGTATGTATAACTGTAATATCTATAATTTAATAAGTTGATGAAATAGATATCCGCAAATATAATAAAAAATATAGTAAAAGAACACCGCCGCCCATAGACAACTGCGCCACAGTCCGTGCATTGGTTGTTTTGCCGGATTTTTACGCCAATTAAGCGGCATAACAGAGGCAACTACAGTAGAAGCACCGTTTCAAGTACATCTACCATTTCACGCTGATTATTCTGTGAGCCCGTGGTATCTCTTCGAACGAGTCGGCTCAATTAGTGCGAAAGCATATGTTTCAGCATGGCTCTCCCACGGATGCGACAGTATTAAGACACTCGGTTGGCCATTGTCAAGCCTTTCCAGACGCCGAATAAATTTTAAATGATATTATAATTGTCCGGACCGGGATTTGAACCCGACCCCTCTCGCTTGCTATAAGGCTCTCTAATTAAAAACGAATATCATATAGTAAACATCAATGGGCTGTTGCAATAATTGGTATTCGAGAGAATTGAGTTGGTATTTGCTGTGACAATATATTATTAATTATTATTTGAGTGATCTACATCTCCTTGATTATGGGCCTTCTCACTTTGATCTCTGTACTTGACTAGACATTGTCTGGTCTTATTGCCTATGCTCCAATGAATACATACCTACTCAATTATTTCCTAATAGCTACACACACTACCAGAGAATAACATTGTATTTCTCTTACTGGGTTACCATAATTTAAGTACATAAAAAACAAACAAACATCATAAAGAAATAAACGACACATGTACTCGGAGAAATAGAGCATTACCTGCCCATAACATTATCGGTGCCATAAACATTCTCGTACCATCGAACCTATAGCAAATGTTCGCAATTTACTTTATTGCTTTCGGCATATCGCCACCAGCAGACCCGGGCCTTTTTCAAACACCAAAACAGCTTCAAATTTTATAACGTTTTAAAAGAATCCAGCTACATTTGTTGACATATGAAGTTTAGTTTGGCTTTTCTTGTTTGTGTTCATAATAGTGAATGCGGTACTTTACATCAGAATTGTATGTGGTGCAAAGATCGGAACAAATGAAAGGCCGGCACCGTACTCGCGACCCAGCGGGGAGATGAGGATTGCTCATCCTAGGTAATCTTCGTTTTCATAAAGAAATGAAAGCTAACTGTCTTATTCTGCTAGTGCTACACATTTTTACTGATAGAAGACGATATTTGGTTAAATTTATTGCATTATTTCAATTTATAGATCTTTAAAAGGTCTTAACGCAGTATAGAATTAGTTTTGAGTAAAGGTTGAATAATAACGATTATTTTCAACCACCACGCACAATTAGCAATGAACGTGAAAATCGAAGCGGCATCTGTTCGGTGCGCACATTAATTTCGCAAGATTACATAGATGCTCTCTGGATTAGGCTCTTTGAAAAGAAATTTGAGGCCCCGAAGGATAAATTAAGGGAATTAATTACATTCTCCCAGAGCGCGGCCCATTTATTTCGTTGACGAAACGTCGCTTTGGTTTAGTTCTCCAATTATCTGGAATGGATTGAATTATAATTCTTGCTATAAAAGAATAAGTGACAAATTATCAAGATAATTTAATCGATTTATTAAAACTACAATTCATTCTATACTTCGTTGAATAGATGCTATTGACGTTTTGTAAATGTAGTCTGTGGGGAATTGAATAAAACCTCTTTGTATTTCTTAAGTTTCTTTCTTTATGTCAAACTGACAATTGTATTTTGAGAACATATTTTATAACTTTAAATTCTCTAAAAGATCTGGAATAAAGTTAATCAAATATTATTTTTTTATGATAAAAATACTTGGTAAAAAATTAGTTAGTTAATTAGATAGATGTTTGTTAGAAATAATAAAATTAATATGAGTAAGTAAATCTAATTTGAATAAATAATGTTTGTCTCTTATTATTTTGAACTCTACCTATAAACAACAAAAAACTTGATTCTTTATAGTATAGCGGACAACGGAGCAGGTGGGTCTCCTATATAGTAAGAGAACACCGCCGCCCATGGATAGCCACCGAGCCACAGTCCGGGCATTGGTTGTTTTGCCTAAAGCGGCATTTTTAAGGGCCTCCGATATCCTCACTCACTCAGCGAAACACAGTACAAATACCGTTTCACGTTGAGCATTCTGTGAAATTGAAATTAGAAACAACTTTAAAAATGTATTGTTACAAAAAAATACTTGTGGAATGCAACGTTTTAAGTGTAATTGTCAAAAAGTCTGAAGTGCTTACGTAATGGGCCGGTTCTTAGTTGAATGGAGCGAGATTAGTTGGAAACTGAAGTTGGGCTGTAATCGGATTCGAACCAACGCTCTCTACTTAATCACTCAATAGATCTTTGCCTAATAAGCCTTTATATAAATGGGATTCTCCAGGACTAATACTAATTAAATAGAAACTCTTCACTTCCTAAATTAATTGAAATTTATCAAACATGCCTGCTTAAACTTTACACAGTTTATTATATATTTAAAACAGTATATATTAGTAACTATTCCTTGGGAGTATATTCCTTGGATAAAGTTTATGTTTAGTTCCCATTATGAAGTGATAATAATATTTTCTTAGTAATCAAAAACCACGCGATTCTACATTATATTACCATTTATGACAAATTGAGATCGGTCGATTGAGAAATATTTCATAAATTGCTGTCACGCTATAAACAGGACTCAGCAAACAAGAGAAGCAATTTTTGTGAAAATGTTGAAATTTTAGTGAAAATCTAAGTTTAAGTTTTTAAAGTTTTTGTGACTTTTCCACATGAACGTATTCAAAATTTTCGTCGTCGTCCAAAAACTTTACGAAGACGTGATAGAAACAGGCAAATTGATCTCGCTTTTCTAAAGTGTAGCTTTGTCGTCGTGATATTATATAATAATGATCTGTATGGATTAAGTGATTATTTTATTTCTCCCAGATTCGAATTATGTGGTTTTAGAACTCTTAAATAATTTGAATGCAATCTTTCTAATATGAAGATATATGAAAATCATACTATGGCCTACGATCGCAACTAATATAAAAGGGTTTCCTTTGTTAAGTCATATGTTTACTTAAAATCTAATTAAATATATATAAGGAAGAAAAGCGAAGGATTTATTGCTTTAAATAAGCCAGAGTGTAACTTTATTTACAAGCCATTAATCAATCACTTGCTTTTATTGTATGGAATCAGAAAAACAAAACATTTTACAGCGAAGCAATCGTAGTTATTAAGTTTGATGTCGTCGTAAATTTTATGCGCGCCGGGAATTGAATCCAGGCACTGTGACGAAGCTGAGCGTCATCAAATAGTTATGAGTTGCACATTGTTGTATGGTGAAGCTACAGTTCTAGAGTTCAGTTTTGTATTATTACGGTCCAGGCAGGTTATTTTATTATTATGGTGTCACGATAGTTTTGTTTATTCTATAATGGACAACGGAGGCGGGTCTACAATATGATAAGAGGACACGGCCGCCTATGAATAGCCGCTCCATAGTTCGCGCGTTGGTTGTGTTGCACTATTTAAGGGACTCCCATACCCTCAATCATTCTGCGGAAAACAATACAATAAAAGTACCGTTTCACGCTGAGTATTCTGTGAGCCCGTGGTATCATTTCAGACAAGCCGGCCCAATTAGTGCGTCAGAATATTATGCTTCAGCAAGCGTTTCCCACGGGTAAAAAGACTCTCCCACACGGGTTTTTTAATTTGATAAACTCATATTTGATAAACACAAATGTGGCCACGTGTGTATAAAATAAACAGAAATTAGACAATTTACAATTATTCAAGTGAAATTCTCATCACTGAACATACATTTCGGTACTCGAAAGCTAACCACGGATGTTCCATGTAGACGTCTATAGAGATTAGGGTTCGAGAGGTCCTCCTGCTTCGACATGCAGTAATGGATCGCATGTCACGGAGAATCATTTGCGATTGTTATTCAAACCATCATATTACCTATTGTCGCGACAATGTTTTATTATCATTGTTTTTATTTTTTATGTGTTTTTATCATTGAAAAAATATTCCAACTCGTTTTAGATTGATATTAATTTTTATTTTTTTTAATCTTCAATTTTCCGAAAAGGATGTAAGAAGAATACAAGTATCAATAATGACTTGGCAGTTTGCGAATGGTAAAAAGGTAAATTCGAAATATTGCTGATTACTATTAACATCAAATTTTGTTTATATGTATAAATGTGTTCAGGGTATCTTTTTTTGATATGACAGGCATATATTTAGTTCTCAAGCCATTTTATATAGCTATATGCAACAAAGTATTTTTAAGGCATTTTGTGCTACTACTCTGTTGAATCAGCTGCCAGTAGGGGTATTTTTAAATCAATACGACTTAAACGGCCGGCATCGCACCCGTAGATTTGCTAGGGCTAGGAGTATCCACGGGTGGAAGACTGCTTATCTTAGGTGAGCCTCCTGTTCGTTTGCCGCCATTTAAATCAAAAATGTGTTTTAAAAGGACATACACAAGGGTATCAAATATAACTTATACATTTATTAAGAAGTTGGACAAGATATTTGAGTATAGTACGTAACAAATCATTTTGTAAATAATAATTCATAAGCAACAACAAAGCACCTAAATCAAAAACGATTTATGCGTAGCAGGCGCTGAAAATTGCCATAATGGTCGTAGGCTAGCACGGAGTAGTTAGACAATAATATAGTACGGGAATGCATCAGCGCGGTATCCAAGTTACAAGCTAGTCCAGGGTTCGGAAACGTGCCAAAGTGCGATTATAGTTCGTCGCCACTCGGTCTCTGCTACCACTTGGCAAGGCACAACATTTTTTTGCCCCCCGCCAAATTTATTAAGTCCACAAAACAGAATTCACTTTGAAATGTGCAATTTCGGTCATCTAAGTTTATTGTCCTAAATAATGTGAATGTTTTGCAACAGCTGATCAATTGCTTTGAGTTAAAGTAATGCTCTATTTTATATGTTGCGTATTTTGGTGCAATTAAAATATAGCAATTAAAATATATACAAAAATAAAAAATAGCAATATTTTAACTAGAATAATGTGTTAAATTAATATTTACATATAAGAGTAAATTAGTTTTTTTTGTTGATACATGTTTAGTATACTGGTGTTTTTCAAAATTTTGTCAAAACTAATAGAACAATTTCCTTTGGTAATATAAACAATTAATTATCAATAACTTTGATTTAATAAAATATGTCGTTGATTTGCATTTTTAGAGAAGGAAATATACATTTCTTCTACAATCTTTTAATGCGGTTGTCTTTACAATTATACAAAAAGTTTTATTAATATTTCATACACACAAATTATATTTAAATAGGATAGTCATAAATTTCTTTCAATGTTCATTGAGTAGGTATTGTTATGTACATTGAATAAAAAACTGGTTCATGTATGAGAATATCTATTTTAAGTAAAGCTTTTTAATATTAAATCAATACCAATTACCTCTCTAAATAGAGATAACAACGTCGTCATGGAGATAATAACACTCGAAAATATACATCAAAAAATTGAAAATATTCTTTTTTGCTCAAGCTACATTAAACATTAATCCTTACTTTGTATAAATCTGTAAATGGAAGTAACTAAATATAACCTAGCATCGTCTTCCATCGTCAAACCTTAACAAAGGCTTTATATTAAGACGTAATATGCATATAAATTGCACTTTGTACCTCAATGAGTAGGGAAAAGCGTGCGGGAACAGCGAACTGGCAAGGCAGGCTCTCGAGAGGCACCTGCGTTCGTTACAGTGAGGACCACATTGTTTGCGCTATTAGTGTAACACAACAGTTTTAAGTAGTGTTAGTGCCGAGTTGCAGATTGTATCTGTTAATGTTTCTTGTTACTTGTTTCCAAGTGAACCGAACCAGCCTTAATCATGTTGTCGTGTTTCTGCTTATGTTTAATTTTACAACTTTCTCGTTTACTTTTACTACTGATAGTTGTTTTGGACGTGTAAGCGGAGGTACTTTAAAAACCTTTTTGCTATCTTCTATCGTAAAGAAATTAATTTGGAATTCATTTCACAAAGAGAATTATAACGAAAATTAATACGCGCTTATCAATAATATCAGATAACTGATCGAAATTGCTAATTATAAATTGTATTAAAATATTGGCACAATATGGTATTCGAAGTGAAAATAACCGAGATAAACACAGCGGAATGGTAAATTTTATCAGTGGCTCTTGATTGCTGAATTACATAACTTGTATATGTAAATATGAATTTTCCCATAAATCACGTACCGTTGCCATTAACATTCCACACGTTTCGCCATGTTTCCGTTTCATTGACCAGCTCGCTTCGAAATCACGTCTTCGACGCTACGACTGAGATAAGACGATGTCACATCTCTTGAAAAATGCGCTGCCTTCCAAATAGATCACCTATATACGATTACCCCTTTCATGTATAATATATATATATATTTATCTATTCATAGCAGCCAGCGGTAGGGAAGACCAGGGCTCGAGACTCGTAGATTTTTGAGAGCCTCGTAGCTTAATGGTTTCAAAAGTATACCATGCAGCGAGAGGTTTTGGATTTGAATCCCGGTCCGGATAGGTATAATTTAATTTATAATTTATTCGATCTCTGGAAGGGCTTGCTTTTAGTTGTAAAATTTATTAGTTTAGAAATTATTCAACATTTAGCCTAGATTTTTAGGATACATGACGCTTTAATCATTCAGTCATCTAATTGTTAAGAAATAGTTGCTACAATTAACAAAGTTAATACTTAACTCTGTTAATTGTAGCCTCTCTCCTACAGTTTCTAGTCATTTTACATGACGCAAGTTATTGATAAAAAAATCATCACTAGATATAAGCATATATTATGACAACATCATTTAATTATAAGTATGCTAACTTGTTTGTAGCTTGAAGTCTTTATTTACAATTAATTAATTGCTATGGGGGAGGCCTATGTCCAGCAGTGGACTTGAATGATGACTTGAATGGCTGATGATGATGATGATGAATTACTATAAGTGCCTTAGATGGAAGAGTCTGTGAAGAATCGACAGAATTATAAATTTAATTCAGTATTAATAAGCATACAATACCCGAAAGACAAACATTCAAAGAAATATCATACAAGCGTTAATTTGTAACTGAATTCTGTATAAAATACACGAAAGGAAACATTTCTACATACATGTGCGCTAAAGGAATACAATATTTTACTTATATAACGTTACAAGCAAACATAATTAACATTTAACTGTGTTTGAATTTTGGAAAGTATTCCTACTACTTCTTTTATAGTAGGATGCAGGTAATATAACTTTTGAAAAGATTTAGCTCTTAACTTTGAACAATATTTCCGCCCGGTTTCACACTCCGTACTGAACGATTTATGAAGCACTTCATCAATTATCGGCTGGTATCGCTCGTGACGTTAAAAATTTTATAGTAACATTAAATAAATAGCGCCAAAGCGCAAAAGGTTGGATAATAATTTATTTTCGTTTCCTTTTAAAAAAAATAGAATTAGCTGTGAGTGCTTTTCAATGCGTAGAATTAAAATCGTATATTCGCATTTATATATATGTATATATATAATCGCATTTTTTCATACCAATCATATTGTTTTTATTGAATAACAGATGACGGATCAGGTGGGTCTCTGATATGGTAAGAGATCACCGACGGCCATTGATAAGCTCGCTACATTCCGCGCGTTGGTGCGTTTGTCGGCTTTTTACGCGGCTTGAGCGGGATAATTTCAAGCAGCTCCACCCTTACAGAATACCAGCGAAACACAGTACAAATACAGTTCCTCGCTGGTATTTTGAGATATTATTTCGTACCAATTATGTATTTCTAATAAATCGTTGTGCTAATATAACATTGAAATAGGTTTTATATTCGTTGAAAACGCGAAGAAAAATTTAGCCTAGCGAGGTTACAATTTTAATGTAATTTTAATTTAAAATACTACAGAGGTAAGAAATATCTTATTTAAATTGAAGGATAAACTATTTTAATAAACTATTAATATACCGTTCAGCTATATACATTCAAAAGTTCATATTGAATGCGAGGCTGAAGCTTTGAAGAGCCATCTTAGAAATTCCTTAAGCAACTTAATAACATTTACTGTGAACTTGCTTGTTTTATATTGAGCTTAACGTCATCAAAGCCGTACGCCAAATTTGTTTAAGCGTCTTAACGTCGGAGACTCCCGATCAAAGACCTCATCGATTTTATATCAGTAGAAAATATAAGACATTAGACATACCGCTTGTCTATGTACAATTCAAAGTAATTCTATTTATATTATGTTTGGGTTGAATAAGATTTAGTAACTGTTATACGCTTACTCACTCCAGTTGCAAGGGATGTTTCCAATCCAATATAACTTAGGAACTTTCAAGAAAAGAGCCTAAATATTCCTTCAAGTCCGGCAATGCATCCGTGGCTCTACAAGGGCTAGGGTGGCCATGGGTGGCGGACTGCTTACAGTAGGTGAGCCTCCTTCTCGTTTTCCACAATTTCTATAAATAAATAATACCTGAGAGGCTGTTAATATACCGATCAATTCACGTAAACAAATTGCGAACATCAGAAATTAATAGTTCAGTTTGATGTGTTGAAAAGTTAAAATCAAACTGCAATCAATCACATTGAATTGAAATATTTGTTTGAATAGAAATTTAACAATCGCGAATGCTTTCAGATTATGAAACACCAGTACGTTATATCTAAAATATTATATAAAAACAATTATTTTCCTTACTGTTTTCGCAGTGAATATAATAAAGTTATGATTAAAATTAATTAGAGTATTTATTCAAATGTAAATAATTCCACATCAAACGATTCGATTTGGAGGCTCGAGTCAAACAAAAATAAATTAAATGCCAAAATTTTGTTAGGAATTTTGATTCTATTTTATAAGTATGTTAATTGACAATTGGCCTTTTGTTAAAATGATAAAATATTGGATAAATTTTTTGAAGAGCGAAGAATACCGTCAAGTTTACTTGGCTATTTTGACATTATATAAATTTAGTCAAATGTAATCATTGACTAAATTGTATGTGATAGCTTGAATTTAATTACAATGTTGTTAGGTACGTAACATCAAACTATCAACTTAATTACCTTATACATTGAAAGTAAAACAAAACCTGTGGGAGACCAGAGGGAGAGCCATGCTAAGGCATACGCACAAGAAATGAGTTGGCTCGTCGGAAGTGATACCACGTGCTCACAGAATGCTCAACGTGAAACGGTATTTGTAGTGTGTTTCGATGAGTGAGTGAGGATAACAGAGGCCCTTAAAAATGCCGCTTAAATGGCGTAAAAAGCGGTCAACACAACCACTGTGTGAATAGTGACGCGGTTGTCTATGGGCCGTCAACATGAGTCTACCACCGGTTCCAAGATAAGCCCACTAAAAAGAACCGTCGAAACAAACACAATGG
>DWCF01002154.1:0-25513 GCA_018230265.1 Delias oraia | reverse complement strand
AAATAGCGTTTCCGCAGAGCGGTGGAGCGCGGCACAAAATGCCTTAAATTTGTAAGGTTTCGTGACGTACATGTAGATATTCCTTTAACTTTAACCTCGCCTGGATTATAACTCGTGTCTAACCAGCCTAAACTATTACGAAGAATGTGGACTTTTCTTTATTGTCTTTATTAAACGATTAGTTCACGCGTCTTTGTGCAATGAAAATGCTATGTTGCGAAATGGAATTCGTCTTTGCATGAGCGCAACTTATTCCCGCCCACCGCTGACACGAGACGAGGGTGGATGATGACTCCTATTGTCTTGTCTTAGGATTGCGTTATTTTTTCTTATCATCGCGATGTGTCAATCGTCCTTTTCAATGCTATCTGATTCTCAGGGATTACATCTCTGTGCTCGTTGTTGAAATCGTCCCACCTACCTGTTTTTTTCATTAAATAAACATTGAATTATTTGATTCGCCATCACATGGCCAATAACCTTTAGTATTTAGAGTTTTTGCCCTCATCACTCATCCGAACAAGATTGACTTAGTACTTAAATTTCGTTTGTACACTTGTACAGTATTTACGTTGTAATAACGAGCCATTTATTTCCAAATAATTATAAATTTACAACATAGATTTCACACGCATTAACTACACAATTTTTTTAATTCAGTCAAGTATATTGCATGCAATTTTATTTCTACAGCCATGTGTAATTATATATAGGCTATAAGTTCTTTCTTTGACAAGTGGTATAATCAATATTAAATGTTTATATCAATTTGATATGCCGTTTCAGATCCCGAGCGTTCATCAAACAATCTTAGGCTTATAGTTTTGGTTGTATAGTCTAAATACTGCCTTATTAATTTTATATTCTCCCCATTATTACTAACAAATATACTGACAAATTTCTTTTAAAAACATATCGAAACCTTTTAGAGAGCTGGAGTCTGTACTCATGTAAAAACCTGTACGACATAAACGTCAGACTTCTACCAAACTAGCTACCCCAACAATTTAAGACCAACAATGTACCCGCGGCTCTGCAAGGGCTAAGGGTGTCCATGGGCGGAGGAACGCTTACCCTACGTGAGCCTCCTGCTCGTTTGCCACCGTACTAATAAAAAAAATTATACACATTTGCTCGTCATCTCTCTAAAGAAAACAGATACACACTGACACATAATTCCATACATTCACACACATATACACACTTTTGTACAATTTACTTTTATTGAACCCAAAAATCCGCGGTTGGGAAGAGGGAGTCTGGAGATTTTGTCGTACAGGTATCTAGAACAGACTCCAGCACACTCAACGGAATCGACATGCTTTTAAAAAATTATCTGTATATTTGGTAGTAATATTTATGACATTTTTTATGTTTTTATCTAAGTATGAATTGATTAATTGTATGAAATTATAAGAGAAAATAAAAATAAATTATTAAATTTAGGAACTATATAACGTATCGATTAAATATATCTTTATTCACGTAATCAAATGCATGATCATATAAACATCAGCCACAGATGATTGACGGCTCACGAACGCGTAAAATTTTAGAAAAGTAGTTAAGAAACACAGCCGTTAAATTATAATTTAGATGTTTCACTAAACATTTCCAATTAATGTGTTGATTTGTAATTGTAATTTAACTTAAGTAACTTCGTAAAGTTACCTTGACAAGCTTTTGATACCGCTGCAATTAACATAAGAATAATAAAGATTTATTTATATCAAAGTGCTTTTTTTTATGTATGTAGTTTCTTGTTATTCAATCAAGTTGTAGGAAGAATTTTAATAGGAATCTATTTTTAATTTAAAGATGAAGAATTTGTCAATAGATCATGTTTTTTTGTTATATTATTGATTTATTGATGTATAGATATTTTTTGGCCTTTTTAAATATTTAAATTAGATTTTTGTCTCGTTTTCGCAACTACAAACGCACCTCAGCTGTTATAGTGATAGACAATTTTATTATTTATATTCAAATACATTATAGAAAAATGTTAAATTATGGTTTGATTTTAAGCTGTACAATGTACCTTGTCTATGGTAATTTTTTATCATTAATTTATTGTATTGAAAAATCGTACGGTATATGTTATTCAATTGAAGAAAGAAACCATGATAAAGCAATACAAGTGCTCTTATAACGATATAATTATAAATATAATAGTTGGTCAGATAAACAACAAAGATAGGATTATAGGATAGCGTAGGATTGTTGATAAGAAATAAAACATCGTATATTTTTTGTTTTGTATTTAAAATTTTATCCAACAGACTTAAAGTAGAAAAAATCACATAGTTTTAAAACAGATCTATTAAATATTCATGTGAGTCTATATTACATTTTATATTTAGGTAGGTACTTAGACTATAAGCGGGATTGTGACCCGGTACATATGAATTGCAAGGACGCAAATTCAAAGAAGGCAACCGGAAGGGACGCGCCACCTTGAATGTTATGCCCGTGCAATCGGCAAATTGCATTTGATTATAATACGACTAATTTGCACCCCGAAGGTGCGAGATCTCTTTCAGACGCGGCCATCTCCCGTGGGATCGTTCAGCCAGGGGTAGTTGACGGGACACCTGATGCACGTCTGCAGGTTGATAGTCTCCCCGGGAACCTCTTTGGAGGTAAGTTTGCAAGAGTGCGGTACCCAGCAGGAGGGCGGGCCTTCCACCGCGCACCTTTCCCTCCATGGCTCGAAGTTCTTGGCCTCGGAAATGGTCCGCGGGTTCTGCACCCATTGGATCACTTGCGTCATCGTCACGAAGTACACGTCATTGTGGGTGGAGAGGATCTCGTCGATCCAGTAGAGGAAAGCCTCCAAGAACTCGGGATTGTTTCTGAGCCACGCGGCGTGGAAGTAGAGACCGAGGGGTGCCTTGTTCTGGTCGTAGTGCCGGTCGAAGTTGTGGTTGAGGAAGTTGTAGAACTGGTCGCCAGTGAGAATATTGGAGCAAGAATCGACCATGGCACACCCGGGGAGGTATTCGTCGTTTGTGGGGTCTTCACGTCTGTCGAGCTCATTCATCACCATTTCCCAAACGGCGTGGCTTCTGGTTGGGCAGCTCTGGAGGTTTCCGTGACAGCGGTGGGGCATGCGGAAGTACATGGTGTAAGGCCATAGGGGAGGGTTCGATAGAGGGGCAGTGATGGTACTGTCGTACAGGAAGGCCTGCTCCTCCATCATGGTGAACTGGTTGTTTCCACCGACACGCAGGTAGGGTGCGCGGACACCGACTACGCTGTTGTCGGTGATGTTGGCGAACTTCTCGACGATGGCCCTCATGCCGGCCATTTCCTTGCCCCATTCGTCGACCGTAGCGTTGCTCCAGAACTGTTCGTCGTCATTGTGTCTGTTGGATGAGAAACCATGCCTTAGCATAAAATTTAACTTATTACGGTGACGCTATATTATCGCTGTTGATACGGTTGCAGTATGTACGCTAAGAGAGAAGATCGAAAAGGTTTGGTGTTGTGATAAAACGTCAGTCAATATGAATGGATCGCACTTACGTAATGGAGTGGACGGCGATTTCGTGTCCCTTCTTGTGTGTCTCCTGCACGGCCGAGTAGTTGGTGTACTTGTGTGAGATAAAGTACGTGGCCTTGATATCGCAGCCGTTCGGGTTCTTGCGCTTTCCGTTGAATATTTCCTTGTACAGATCGATGTTGTTATTGTTGATGGCGTCATCGAAGGTGATGGTGATCATTTGTGGGACATCCTTGGCCGGTAGGTCGCCCGGGACGACGGTGCCGTCCTCGGAGCAGAAACAGTCGGGCAAGATACACTGGGAGCTGTCGCATGGTGGGGCCCTGTTGGGGTCGTTGTCAATGTCTGCAACAAGATAAACTAGATAGAACAACTTCGTTGGCTGTTGGGCAGACGTAAAAAAGTCTTTGTAAGTCTTTTGTAATGGACAAATAGGACATTAGATCAAATTTGAAGTTGGAAACGCAAAGACCCTTTTAATAAGTTAGTATCGAGATTAGCTACAGAAACAAGCAAGTAAATGCTGAGAACTTGAAACGTCCATACATCGAGGCGAAAGCAATCTTTGAAGTACGTGTATTTGAAACCAGTACGAATGCTTACTTTCGCCGCTCTTTCGGCGCACAGACCGTTGACAGGTGAGCAATGATTTCACTTTGAGGTGTTTATGTAAATAGAGTTTAACTTGTTTTTCGGAAACCAGGTCAATTAGAACCCTCTACAAAGATTATTTCCTAACAAACAAAAAAAAACAATGAATGACGAATTAATTTATATAAAAACTTTTTAGTAAATTGCTGACGCTACCGGTAACAACTTGAAATTATTTCTTTATATCTTGCTGAATTTTTACAATCGTACATTATAAAACAGTTACTGGTGTAGTTATTTTTAAATTTTACTTGCAATAAGTTTTGGTCAAGATTTGAGTGATAAACAGGAAAATACAAGAGTTTTCTTTCAAGTTGAAGTTGTGTTAACAGTGATAACTGTGTTTTACGCGTCACCAAACGAACCACAATTCATTTGATTGCCCAATAACCGGTTCACTTGGTTGCATGCATGCTTGCTTGTAAAGTTCACTGGTTTTTCGCAACTAAGAGAAAATTCCGTTGTTGGAAATAGTCATTACATTTTAAGTACATTTCCACTTTAAATTAAAGACGAAATATTATTAAAGGTTTGATTAGAATAATATTTTAATAAAAAGTATTTGAAACGAAGATCGGATTATTAATTAATGAAAGTTAAAGAATTTAATTTACATATTTTATATTATGTTAAATATAATATATATTCTAAAACTTCTATATATTGAAGTATTAAAGACAAGCCCTTTATGATTGCGTCATATAATTAAGTATTTTTAGACAATGATTGGCATCGCCTTTTTTCTATTCATTATATTTGACTACAATCATTGCTTCGGCAGATCACTTACGTACGACTTTATTAAAAAATCTTCCCTTGATAATTGAATGGAGACAGTTTAAAAAATGACCAGTTCAAATAAAAATCTCTTTTTTTATGGTACATCAGTTAACGGAGCAGGAAGGTTTTCTCTATGGAAACGGATCATCGCTGCCCATTCGCACAATCGCGTCACAATCCGTGCTTTGTTTCTTTTGCCGAATTGTTATGTCGCTTTTAATAATTTCAAGGTCCTCTGATATCGCCACTCACTTCGTCTTCAACACAGTAGAAGTAGGTACTGTTTCATTATATTTTTAGTTGCGTCGTGGTTGTTTATATGCATTGTTTTGTTTCGTGGAAGCAATAGTGTTATAATATATTATTATAATAAGACACTCATGGGAAAGCCATGCTGAAGCATATGCTAATGCAGTTATTGGACCGGCTCGTCCGAAGTGATACCACGGGCTCACATACTCAGTGTGAAATAGTAGTTGTACCTACTTCATACGGTACTTCTACTGTGTTTTGCTGAGTTTATCGGAGGCCCTTAAACGTGCTACTTAATTAGCGTAAAATGCCGGCAACACAACTATACCCGGACTTTGACGCAGTTGTCCATGGGCGGTGATGATCTCTTATAATATTAAATACCCACGTGCTCAGTTGTCCACTATATTATGAAAAAGATACAATTAACGCAACTCATCTCTTTTGGCTGTGGGATATTTAACTAAAGTTGATATGAAATCTTACCGCACGAGTTCTCGTCGGAGCCGTCGTTGCAGTCCTTCTCGCCGTTGCAGAAGAGTCCCCTATCTATACAGGAGGTGTCTCCGCAGGCCAACTCGTTCTCTGAGCACAGCGGCTCGTCTGTGTAGAGCAAAGGCTTCACTTTACGTTCCTTGTGCTTTAGCTTGCAATTCTTGACTGCATCTTTCCAATCACATGTCTGCTTCTCAATGTCGAAGAACAGACCCGCCGGACAACGGATAGCTTGGATGCCCTGTGTAAAATTACATCGTGTTTACGAAGGCTAATATAACCGCAGTTGTAACGAAAATGAGACAAAACCTTAAGAAAAGTACAAATTTTTACAAAGTTTGTTATAAATAATTCCTTAATATCACTACGCCGTGTGTTTGCAAATATTATGTTTAGCTGTTCAGTTGTAGAATTAACACGAATTAAAATTATATTTCTCGAGGCTTTGCATAAACATAATATAAATAAAGATATAGCTATTTAAGAGCAAGGTAAACTTCTGTAACTATGTATCTGTACTCTGTAACTTTATGATGTAAATGTGTCCTGTTTGCTCATACGACAATGGATGATTTGCAGAAAAATAATATATCGCATTCGCGACCTAAGTAAAGATTCACTAATAGAAAATGAAGACATTAAGTAAATATTTAATCGGCATCAAAATTTTATAGTTTGGTTAGTCCGCTGCATTGTATGTGTTCGGATAACCTTCTGATCTGTATTTTTTAATTACTTATAATCTATTTCCTCTCTAGAGTGAGTTCTTTAAGATACTCTTTAGCTTTTTTTATATATCGTGTCACGTATTAAAAGTAATTGTCATATCCCTTCGAAACGACTCAATTATTTTTTTGAAATTTTGTGCACATAATCAGATAGACATAAGAATATCTATTTTTAATAGCTCTAAATTTTAAGTGTAATTTGTTTTTTTTTATCAAATGTAACCCTTAATTTTCACCTTTTTTTCAATCTCTAGTTTATTCTATTTCATTATTATTTTTGTTCATTATTAGTATATAGCTAAATAACCGGGTTAGCAAGTAATTGATACGTGAAACTAAATACAAGTGAGGTGAATTGAACGGTATTGAGTTGCAAAAGTAGCAATCGCCTCCTGCACTGACCGAGGCGGTGCATTGTATGACATCGCGACAGTTGTCGCCCTCGCCGGTCACCAGCCGGAACCACTCGCCCGCGTCCTTGTCCTTGCATAGCTCAAGCTCCAAGTTGTCGTCTTTCTTCACTTCTTCGGCCTGTCGTCGCCATCGGTGCGCCGCCGCCAAATCTGTACAGAGACATGCCGTTATTACTTCGTTTTCATGGTTACTTCTTCAATCGATTAAAAGAACTACGAGTACCACACAGGTTTAATTTGGAATAAATCGTGATAAATGTTGTTGTGTAAGAATATATGAAAAAAAGATATTACGAACACCCTGAGCGCAGATTATTCAACCAATATTACGTGACATGTACGTAATGCATCTCCGTGAGAAATAGTTAGTAGCGTTTACGACTTTTTTATTAGATTAGATGTAAAATGTCACGGTTCAAAATGTCAGAGGTTAGGTGAGCGCGGGTGACATTTGACTGTTTGAAATGTCAGCAGCGCTTAGGCAAGCGGCAAGGACGACTAAGTTCAGGCTGTACCAAATTATGCGTGGTATTTGATGCTTTGTATGAGCTTGTCGAAATTATTATAATTTTCAAAAGGTCACGGAATAGTTGGTTTCCTTGACCGCTAATATTGAGGAAAGGTTTGCGAATTATTTCATCAGTTTTACATTTTATTAGAATCTATATCAAATGCCGGTTCTACATTTGGCTGTATTCAAATTTAATTAAGACCGCGTACAGTTACTTAACATTAGAAAAAATACGTGCTAAATAAACGTGAGTTCAGAGAACGTAACACAAGGAAACAAGTAATTGTTCTGTTATCTAATCAATTTGAATCGAGTTAATTGGCTCTCGAGACTATCCCAATAGTCGCGAATCGCATTTCTCTAAAGTATCTAACAATTCAATATTTATATATAAAACAAAATCGAGTTAGTTAAACGAATTATAACTTAAGAAGGACTCAAAAGATTTTCATTAAAAAGCTACTTTTAATTCAACTACATAAATGAAGATTAATGTCTGCCGTGTTCAATAATTATGAATATTTGAGAAATATTTAAAAACGTAACTTAACGTATTGAATTCAATAAAATATATCAAGTACCCGGTGACATTTATTTACTGGTTATGATTTCCTGTTTACATTCCACTATTATAGAGAGCCTTGTAAATATGAAAGAAAAATCAGGAAGTAGATGCACATCGACGTTGTAAGGTTTAATTATATATGAAATTCTATTTGATACATTTTTCACATATCCGTTTAGCAATGTCTTAAATACGAAATGTCAATATCATGAACTTAATTATCGCCAGTGATATTTAAGTTATATAATTTGCATATTCAAATGGTGTGGCTACATACAATACCTAAAACAGAAATAACTGGTTTAAAGGAATTTCATAACAGCGTTATTCAGGTCTTGAATTTAAATGACTAAATCTAGTTCGATTGAAATATAAAACATCTCGAATGAATTACAAAACTGAATTGAGGTTATATAACCGACTGGTTTATACTCTGTGGCTTCTCAATAAAATACATAATAGTCCTCTTGTTTATACTGTCTTTATTTTTTCTTTCTATTTATAAATTTAGCGACTAATATACATAGTCAAAATATACATTATCTTCCCCTTGTTTTATAGTCTACGAGTTTTTACAGACAGATTTTATATCCTTTAATTCTTTATGAATTTAAAAATTATTCGATTAATATGCATAATCAAAATATATATAATCTGCTCTTTAATTTATATAGTCTATGCGTTTTGACAGGAAACTATTATTTCTTCTAGTTCTTAATGAATTTAAGAATTACGTGCTTTATAGTGACACGATAAAATCTCTACATCGTCTAAAGGTATTTAATAATTTTAAACTTATAGAAGGTTCGGTGTAACCTTTTTACTCATGACATTAACAGTTACAATTTGATTTCCTCCCAAATGGTTTTACGTATTGGTACATAGGAATGTTATTAGGCACTCGTTTATTTCGAATGAATAAAACATTTCGTAATAAAAAAGTTGTCGCCGGAACGATAAAGAAACTTGTCTTCTTTGACCCGGATCTGTCCATGAAATACCACGTGTTTGGGTGGCAGTGTTGCATTAGAACGACAAGCCCAAAACTAATAAGGAATGCGCTGTGTTTTTGAAACAGAGGTCATCGTAAAACGTAAACAATATGAAATTTGCCATTGTTATATTCCATTTCTATATTTGAATTGATTCTGGTAATTGAAATATAAAAAGGGTGCAAAATAACTGTAAAGGGGTTCTATTTTTTTTTTAATTTTACCATGGATAGTCTGTATATGAACTGTAATATAATACAGATACAATTAGGTGAGTACAACAAAAGACATATTAATAATTAAAGTTATAAAAGGTTAGAATCATTCATTTAAAAGCCACATATACACAAACCATAAAACCATAGAGGAATATCATTTATTGTTGTGAATAAATGATATGAGGCTACGCGTTGATGTCTTTTGTATGTGGGCTACGCCATTTCTAAGGTTCTTCAACAATATAATATAAACTGTTGCAAAAATTAAAGTTTGTAAGTTAATTATTCTTTATTGAATGTTGAAATTTGAATATTGCATGCTATTTAACATCTATTTATCATAAACTAGTGTTATACTTTTTAACTTGAAAAGTAATTTCCGTTACGTGTTATAAAAATATATTTTTCACGTAAGAATGTCTTTTAGTTAGTTTATTTGGAAAAAGAAATATGTCGCGATGTACGCTGCGATATATGTAACCAAATATGAACCAAAGATATGATAAAGTAGCTTCAACAAACAAAATCGGACCGATCAAGGTAGTAACGTAACGGTAGTAGTGATAGTATTTATCCTTGACGTGTTTGTGGAATTGCCTTTAATCATATTGTAGTTTTTTATTCAAAACCAAACGTGATTTCAATAAAACTTGGCTACTATTTATAAAGATTATTTATAAGAAATTTAAATTACAAATTGTTGAATAATAAATCTTTTTATAATATAAGTAAATATTTATTGGATTGGTTAAACATTTGATGAACACTGGTGATTGATAGCATGGTAAGTGAATATTAAGAGTCGCGAGGCCGTCGCCCGCCGAACACCGCTCGCATGCAAAACGAACTCATCGGCATGTACCGGGCATGGCTTTCCATGTATAGATGTTTATTAACGGGAAATTTATGCGTCTCACTTGAAAGAACGAAATTTTTCATAACAGTACCAGTACTTATACGTAATTAACAGTAAAAAATTTCAAATGTTCTTAGACGAGTTATTGTTTGCTGAGGTTCCACAGCTTCATAGAAGTAATGTCAAGCTTATCCATATCTTGGGATAGGTTATTATTGTGAAATCCAAAGAGGATGAAGTATTGTACAGAATATAGTCATTGTCACAGTCCGACGAAGGTTTTATTGGATAAATGTGTGAATTCGCGGGAATAAAGCATGTTGCCCGGGAGCTAAATGATTATCCATTATCAAAAGTGTTATACGCGTTAAAAGATGAGAAACTTGTTCTGAAAAGGTGTTTTCAATTTAGTAATAATACATTGAATAATTCTCAGAAAGAACAATTTGTTACAATTGACCTTATGGCCTTTGAATTATTTGATTAGAGAAAACATTATTGATTAAGCAGACAAAATGATTGTGAAATGTTGTTTCTGACAAGTTATTAATCGTTACTCTTTGCCTTGTCAATTTTAAACAGTGATTTTTTTTAAAGTATATGTGTTTTTCTCATAAATCTCTTTTACATAACCAAGTACACAATTTTACAAACGTAAAATTACAACTATATTATCATAGATGTCGAGTTATGTAAAGTATTTCTTAATATGAACTTTGCAGCACTTCGCGCTATCACTGCTTATAAACGAAATGTCATATTTTGAATGCAGAATGCATAAACAGTGATAAAAACTTTAAATGCTAAATGTTGTTAACCCTAGACTTATTGTCGTTTTCAGAGAAAAAAAATTAAGTTTTTATTTACACCTACTATAATTTAACTTAATTTTAAATATTATCTTGTATATATTTTATGTAAAAAGAATTTGTATAAAACCTGGTCGGAATAATATGGATCTCTGAATAAATACATCGTTGTCTATGAGCTTGTAGTCTGTTTCTCATTAGTATTTATGTAATGCGATATCGAGTAGGCTACCTGGCGTGACTGTAAACTATACCTTCCCACGAAACCACAATCAGGTTAGGCTGAAGATATTATGGCCCATAATCGTAATCACAATATATTATGCAGTCAAAACATAAACCTATTTGCTTAAGAGATTAAATTCATACTTATAGAAGCTACTTCAAGCAATGTCTTAGAAATTCATTGTTAACATATATTTGTCATTATAAAAATACTAAATGATCCGATTTTTAAAACATTTATAAATCCGTCATAAAATATATTAAGAACAATGAAACCATATAAATAATGGATCGTTAAAAAAGGATTCCGTCAACCTTGCTAAAAAAATATCGAGGATAAGCGAGTGTGAAATGACTAAGTGACTCGCTGACACTTTCAACTGCTAAGTCAGTCGTGACAATAGGACAGGTACAAGGGATAATCTCTGGTAGTTATAGACAATTTTAGATTTTTTCTATGGCCCTGTATGACAAATTTGAAAACTATTTTGAAAACGCGTATTAATACGGTTTTGTTTACCTATAAACTGTTTTATCTTCGATCGCAAAGTCAGGTTTTTTGTTTATAATCCTTTCACATGACAAGGGTAACTTAATTGTTACTGA
The DNA here is from genome assembly GCA_018230265.1 of Delias oraia. NCBI lineage: Eukaryota > Metazoa > Arthropoda > Insecta > Lepidoptera > Pieridae > Delias > Delias oraia. The sequence goes on along the minus strand of DWCF01002154.1, from coordinate 13,907 downwards.
GCACGTGGCACACCAACAACCCACATTAACAAAAAAAGATTGTAAAATTTTGTTCCTATTTTAGTTCATTTTGTAATAAGATTTATTTAAATGTTCACATGTGCTTTTTCAACGAATGTCTAAAGAATAAAATTAATTCATTGTTTCACAGGATTTTCATTAGTTGATAATATTTTGTATTACGCGAAAAAGTAGCGATTTTTATACCTACGTTAAATAATTAACTATTAATGACAATATAATATTAATATCAACATGAAAAGCAAGAAATAATTATTAAAGTTCCCTGTATGATTAAAATGCACACACACACACACACACACACACACACATATAATATAATACAAATAAGATTGATTGTGGAATGTAGAAGGTTCAGAATCGTCGGTCACCTTGACCGGTGCTCTTCAAAGCGGTTTAATCTTTGTCAGTTACCGTAAAGCTTAATTCGTAATAAAGCCTATTAAAGAAAAGGTGTATCGATAGTTGTATTGAGAAGGTCTTGTAATAAAAGTACATCATGCCTTAAAGCAAGTGCTGAACGCGAGTGACGTCAGCGAAGGCGCAACTACAACGCAACACATCGAATGTGAAAGTTCCCGTAGCAATGCGCTGGCCGCGAGTGCCAAACGTTTGTTTTTAACTAAATACCTAAACGTATCATTAAAAGGCTAGTACTGCCAAGTATTTGCGTGCAGTTGTGGAGTCTTATAAGGATTAAGCGGTCGCCTACGTTGACCTTATTGCGTGTGTATTGCATAGATTTAAAATTACGTTAAGAGCGAAAACCGCTGAAGGGTTCAAGAGACACCGGCGCACGCGCAATAAGGCTCCATAGTCGGCGGAGTGGTGTCGCAGACGTTGTCCTTGTGAGGCATGCAACTCGGGAGCAAACGGGCCGCTGCCAATCTCGCGGCGTGGGAACACTTCACTTGGCCACACAATGACGTAACACTGCTCACCGTGACGTCGCAAAATAGACTGTGGGATTATAATATAGGACTCACCGCAGGCGAACAAGAGACACGCGACCAAAGCGACACGGGCGTAGCGCGCCATGACGGGATCACAACAGGTCGTTACGCGGCCGAGCGCCGCTTAAATAGTGGCCTCAATACGCGCCCCTCCCGTCCCCCACCGCCCCTCTCGCCCACCACCTCTGTCGATCTGCACCCATCACCTGTGAATCACCTGTGGCCTGCCTCCCCTGGATCCTACCGCGCTGGTCGCCCATCCAGACGCAACCTGTGACGCAGCGACGCATCAATATACTGACAAAAGTACAGCCGAGGAAAGAGTTTCAACAATTTGGTATCTACAAAAATATTTGTAATCTTGTACGATAAGATATAGGATTTTTTAAGATATTTTTTAAGACTATAAGCCAATTATAAACCAATAAGAAAGATTCTTTGCTTCATAGATTCTATTTAAATATAGATAAATATGTTAAGACTAAATTTTGTGTGCTAGATATGTTAATTTTATAGCACTAAAGCACTCGAACGAATACTTTATATTTCTTGGATAAAAAGTTCTACAAAATGAATTAAGTAAAGTACATTACAGAAAATTGCATATTCCTAAGGCCTTAATACTAATTTTTACATAAGCATATAGATTAGTACTTTTCGTTATGTATGAAGATTTTAGCGCATTTTTAAAAATTGTTTTTTCCATTTTTTTATTATCAGTAAGTAATTAAGTAAACGGTATACGAAATTCGTAGAAACAAATCATATTTACTAAATACGTACTTATCGGAAAATGAAGCCCTTTTAATGATTCAACTAAAGTCAATCATTATAAATTTTAATCACTACTTAACAGATGTTTTCACCGAACGCTAATGAATATGAGTTTTATTGGGAAAATAAGTTTGAGGTCAATGTAGGTGGTGACCAATCTGCGTTTAAAGTATTAAATATTATTAACTATTTATTTATATGTATATAAAGATAGAAGTGGTAAGATTTAGTCAAATTTCAAATATTCTATTCAATTTCATAATTGAGAAAAGATAATCATTTTTATTACTGCCAGATGCTGCTGAAATGTTATCTCGTTTGCGACAACAAAAGCTCACTAGCGAGTGACTGACGGAATATTTAAGACATTTTTATGCAATATTTCTAAATATATATACAACAATATAATGTTTTATGGATAATTATTTTTCTTCACCAAAATTCCTGACAATATATGCAAGTTACATATGCAAATGATTAAGGAAGTCTGTCGTATCTATATCTTTCGGTAATTATTATATGAATTTGAAGAATAGAAATATTTGCTCGCTGTATCAAGTGTTTGCATTGTTTGATGAATCAGTCGTGGAATATTCAGGAAATGAAACGAATAAGGGTGCAGCGAATAATTTTATGCGGAAATTGTAATGAATAATAAAATTATATTTTTTTAAATATGACAAAAAAGTTTTTAGTTTGTGTCCAGAAAAGTTTTAATGAGAATAATGGTTGACTGATGAGCTTAATGGCTACGTGATATGTTTGACATTAAATGGTAATCCTTGGTTTTAATCACGAGACATTAAAAATTTGGTTGAAAAATTTTTGTTTGAGTTTATAGTTGCTTTAAATTCTGTATTTAATTCCTTATCATAGAATAAAATTTCTGGTGTTACTGAATTAAAAAGTAATAGATATTGCTTTGTTTATTGATATAAGAATTTCAGTACAGATTCTCTAAGGTTAAACCTTACACTTTGAGCTAATATATGTATAAAATTATAGATTAATAAGTACCTAATAACAAATCACAGGATAGTATATAAACTACAGATTACAGAAGGTAGGCGTGTTTACAAATACTCTTCTTTATGGTTATTGTAAAAAGTTTTTAATAATAATAAACAAACGTAATAAAAAAACTACCATGTTTTTACAATGCTTCAGAAAAGAAACTAAATTTACTTAAATGCATCTTTCACATCACCAGTTACATTAAACAAAAATTTTTATAAAATTCAATATGAACGATAGAGCCTTTAGGAAAATATATAATCTGTGCCCTAAAATGTCAAAAGGGTGTTAAAAATTGTCATATTTAAATGTCATATGGTCAGTATAGCATTTGTAAACACGGTTACATATTATCTACAGTCTATTTCACGAGAAAAAGTTAGTCGAGTCTTAAACTAGAAGAATGTTAAGCATTCACGGAATCTCAAATTCTTATATTTGTTTCAACAATGCTGCTTTAATAGCTTATAATATTAGCCTATCGTATGAAGCTGCTCGTATGAAGAGTTTGGTCTTTGGTTACTGGTATTACTCATAATGAATCTAGGATTCAAGCCCAGATTTGTATAACCGAGTAAAAATAATTAAATTGGTTGAATGATAAAATATACAATAGAAAATTTCTAAAATATAGTCAAACATAATTTATATACGATTTCTAGACTCTCGTGCAATAGACTGTTTGCATAAAGGTTTCACCGATAAACAATTTACACTTATTATAGAAGCGTCGAGATGATTTATATCTAAAATTTGTCAAATTTAAGATGATAATGTAGACAGTTCACAGGAGTGATAAGCTTATGTTAGTGAATGTAATTGTTGATGATTCTTATAGGTCTAGAATACGAAGTTGCACCGTTATGCTCTAAGGTTATTTTATAAAGGAAAACTTTAGGTTAAGGTGAGGTTAGGTTTATATAAAAGTAAAAAAAAATAATTGACCTATAGGTTTTTAATACCAGGGCATAAAATCTAAAAAAAATAGAAGAGGAACTTGATGGGGTGACCTGTCAAAATTTTCATCACATATTTGACAAGGTATATAAGCAGAGTATACAAAACATACGCTAATTAATGTCTGTTACGGCACTTTTTAACTAAATGCTACTTTCTAAATACACTTAGGCTATAATAGGCATAAAGCACATCCTTTTACGACACTAATGGCCTTCTATGTTAGCTTAGGACATTCTTCGCCCCTACGACTGCATACATCGATCTTGAAGAGTCTTGTTTACGAAGACTGAAGGTCAACGAAGGGAATACCGCTTAAGTGGCGAAAAAGCTGACAACACAACTAAAGCCAGGGTTGTGGCGAGGTTGTCCATGGGTGTCCACGGCGGTTATCTCCTGCAAGTGTGAAAGCACTAAAGTCTGAACTAAAAAGGATATTGAAGGAGGCGAAAAAACAGAAGATTGCCCTTAGCAGACAAATTGGTCGGATCTTTTTGTTTTTTCTTGTAAGCGTAAAAAAAAATGGCTAAACTCACGCCTCCAAAGTAGCACTCGACAATATCATACTTCGCACACTATTTAAAAGCACTTATATATGCTAAAAAAATTCTCAGTTTCTCACAGAGCACCAGCGTGAAGTAGTAGGTACGTTTACTGTGCTTCGCTGAGTAAGTGAGGATATCGGAGGCCCTTGAAATCAGGTATGATAAGTGGTAACTTAAGCGGCGTAATAAGGCAACAAAACAAAAGCTCGGATTGCAGCGCAGTTGTCCATGGGCGGCGGTAATTTCTTACCATAGACTCTCCGATTAATCCATTGATCGCAATCCCATAAAAAATGAATTATTCAGCGCACAAATTATAACTCCCAGTAATAATCTCCTAAGCTAAAACAAAAAAAATGGCCGTATTTTCACAATATTGAAAGACTACTAATAACGTCTATGGATATTTTAGTTATTATCTGTCGTTTCTTGAATCGGTTATGTATTTTATTTAAATTAGTTTCAAGAGTTATGAAAGCAAAAAGCTTCATCGCTGACTAAATTAATTCTTATAACGCATCACATCTGTAACGACAACAATAGAATTTGATATAGAACAAAGGATTCCAAAGAAAGTACGATTTAAATTATAGTCTTTGCAATAAACAAGAAAAAGCAATAACAAGAAAAATAAAGTTACTAGATCTCAATTTCATTCCAGTGTGTTTTTCTGACAACGATTTAATAAATTATTTCAGATGAATGAACTTGAGTTAAAATTATATATGGTTGAAAATTGTCTTAAATATGAGCAACTCGTCATGAAACACAATTAAATATCATATTATTCTTGCGAGCTTCACGAAACATTTTCGTACTGAATCTAAACATACCTATAGAGACAATAGTTTTTTGTATACATATTTGTTCGATTCGAAAAGTCCGATTCGAGCTTTGGAAAGTGTTTCAAATGCCTTATTAATGCCTTATTAATGTAAGAAGCGCGCCTAATACCTAATAAGAATATCACAATACAGCTACATTATGAGATGAGGCAACTACAAATTTATCCGCAAATGAATGTTATGTAACGCTTCGCATACGCATCGCTGCATCCTCTCGTCTTGCGATATTTAACCGCATCGATAAAGTATTTATGAAGATTGACACCGATTTCTACTGTTTTCCATTTTTTTTCATAACGTTTTAACCTTAACTTTACTACCGGATTATTTTTTAATTTACACTGTGTTACTGCGGTGCATACACCGGTATACGTGTCATATCTACCCAATATTCACTTTTGTCATCATAAGGTAGTAAGGTCATCCGCAACGACTTCATATTGCCAAACCCATCCATGGGAAGCCATTTATTTGTAGATCCTTTACTTTCATATTCATCTGTCCTCTCCTTTGATATATATATATATAACTATAATATAAATCTCACAATTATCCGGAATATTACAAAGAATACATTCATGGCATGATATAAAAATATGACTAGTTAAAAATAAATAATTTAAATAAATAAAAAATAAATAAATAATAATACCAAGGCTATGCAATACAAATAATTTAACACCAGTAAGCTAAAGCTCAAGAAATGTACAACATAATAAATCATACAACCCTTACTGATATACTTTTCAAGAGCTGTTCTTAAAAACATCTGTCTCGGTTTTGCAACAACAAGTTCTCTTCAACGAGAGAGTGAAACAAACATATTGTTCCAAGTAAATTCTCTCTCTGTGAGTCGGTCCCTAATGTATGAGGATCGTGGTCAGCATTAGTAATACTTTTGGAGCGGATGATCTGTCGCCATCTGTTTCAATCACGCGCATCTCTTACGACCATGGAGAATTTCGAGGACGACTAGTGTTTAACTTGATCGGACCATCTTGTTGGTGAACGACCTCGCGATCTTTTGCCCTCTGTATTCACCACTACGATCTTTTTCTAAGTTCTCGGTTCCGAGGCCTACTATGTGGCTAAAGTATGACAAGGTACGCTGCTGTCACAGAGTTCATAAGCGAGATTTTATTTGCAGCTGTGTAAGGATCGATTCAATGTTGCGCTTCGCAGTCCATGGAATTATCAATATGCGTCTCCGGCACCACATTTTAAGAGCATCAATCCTCTGTCTCTCTCGGGCAAATATGTCTCTACACTACACAAGAGGATAGAGAATACCAGGTCTCGTACCAGTCTGGTCAAAACCCCTCTTCCTCTACACGATGTTTAGACGGGTCATAGAATCTTTGTACATCAAGTAAAGGACAATTTTATCTTATTCTACTGCCCGTAATTTGGATGGCCAAATTAATCACACTTAAAGCTAAAATACAGATTACGTTTAACCTAGATAGACTAGGGAGGTGTGTGAATCTGTGTACAATTCGCCTCTTATTGGTTATGTAATTATATTACGACTCTTTACGTGTTAAGAGGTAGAAACATAAATGCTTATAGACTTACTAATCGTAGACATCTCGTAAAACCTAAAGATAGATTGCTATTGATAATTTAATTTACACATTTGCCATAACAATTTTCACTTCATTTACAAGCTTGTCTGTCTTAGCAGAAGCTCATAAGATACAAAAACTTTGAAGCTACTTACAGGCATGCAAGTGCTGTTCAAAGATCGATACAATACGGAGCGACAAGCTCTTGCCAAGTCAAATACTCCATTTTCACGCTTGCTTGGTGGTGGCTTCTCGTGGCTAGGCAAGCATGTGAATGTAGTGTAAGATACGTGTACTTCAACGAAACGAATTTTACAATCATACATAAAACAAAACTCATTATCACAATGTTTACAAGTAATTTTCACTTGGGTTGGTTGATTTTTCACCCATCCGGCATGCAATATCATTGTCCCATAGTTCTTAGGTTCGAAACATGGAAAAATATTTCGACTAAGTAGTCACAAAACATCATTGTAACAATATCAAAAACGACCTGTTTCTGCCTAATGTCTTAATCGAGGTTAAAAAATTAAATTCTACCATAACAAGAATTTTGACAAAATTTTGATCAAACAAAAAATACACAGTTTTTGTGTTTTTTCGTAATATTAAACGACGATAGAAAGAGCTTAAAGTGAATTAGGAAATAAACATTCAATGCTTATGTTTCTGCGATAAACCGGTTAGGATTGAAGACATCTCTATTGCAATAAAGGCCGTTGGACATCGTCGAGTTGGGCTGACGAATGGGCGGGCGGAAGGTTTGCGGGTGTCGTTCCATTCGCCAGTAAAGCATCTCCTGCGCCCGCCGTAGTTTCTTCCACCTGTATATTATAAAATTCATATATATTCACACAATTTTTATTATTTCTGAATACATTGCCATTATAAAATTGTAGGCGTAATACTATTAGCTATGTTATTATTAGCTATCTCTGTATAAAATTTCATAAACAATCTTAAAAGAAACAATTTTGATAGTTTTACTTCTAGCTACAAGGATGTAGCTACTATGTATGCTTGTAAATTAATAATAAACGTTGGAAGACTTTGGAAAATATTTTTATAGTTCATAATTTTTTACTTATAAATGAATTTTCCATATATTATAAAGTTTTTGCATAGAAAACATAATATAAGACCAAAAAATTACAACTTTAGTACCTACAACTTACATAAAATTGTGAAACACGAGTAATTAGTTGAGAGATGTAATGAGGATGATTAATTACAAAATTGAATCGTTAATATTATTAATGACAAATCAGCAACTAATATAGTTATTATAGCTAATTCAATCGAATTAATAAAATAGCACTTATGTGGGACACACTACAAACTTTATCAGTTACAAAAATAGATAGATTAGTCGCCTCTATGGTAAGACACCACCGCCGATCATGGAATACCGCGCCACAATTCACGCTCTGCAAGTCTTGCCGGTTATTTCCGCAGCTTAAGTGGTATAATCTCAAAAGCCGGCGATATCATCACTCACTCAGCGAAACTGTACAAACATTGTTTGACGCTGGTTTTCGGTGATCATTAGTGCATCAGTATATTATTAAGCATGGCTCTCCCAATGGTAAGACACTTTCCAGCCACTGAGAGTATCTATATTTCTTACATACAGTATCAGTGATGACTCATTATATTTGGTTTGTTATATATCGTGTAAATAGTTCTCAGCTTTAATAGTAACCTCCAATTGCAATAAACAACTGTCTTCATTCCCGATGTAATAGGAAATCGTTCAAGACTATCTATCCAGATAGGGCGAAAATACATCTCGGCCTGTCCGGGTAGACTGTCCCAATCGAAACCTTTCCTTCTTGATTACGTTGACGAGAACAGCTAGAGGAATTAATAGAAAAGACCGCATTATCAGTATCGTATGTCATTTTTTGTTCCAAGTGAGCGTTTTTAAAGCATATAGTAGCTTTCCAAATGATTACGACTTTGATGCCTTCAATAAGCTTGTATAAATGTTTGATAACGTACCCGATTGCTCAGCTGGGTTAAGAAAATCCACTGACGGTGGAGTCTCCTAGTTGAGCCATCTGTTTATTTGCATCTCATTTATATAAAAAAAAAAAAATTCAGGCAATGTTTCTATTTTAAAAAGTTGGCAAACGAGGATGAGGCTCGCCTAGTGTAAGCGGTCTCCGCCAATGGACAACCCCCTGTGGCTGCAGAGCCACAGGTAAGTTGGTAATTTTTAACTATTTTTTTATGATATAGCAAATACCGGAGCGGGTAGGTGTCCCATATGGTAAGAGAACACCGCTGCCCATTAACAACCGCGTCGCAGTTCGCGCATTGGTTGTGTTATCGGCTTTTCACATCGCTTAAGCGGCTTTTTAATGGCCGGCGATATCCTCATTCACTCAGCGAAATACAATAGAAGTACCGTTTCAAGTACAACTACCGTTTCACGCAGAGTATCTTGTAGGCGCGTGGTATCACTTCGGACGAGCCGGCCCAATTTGTGCGTCAGCATATGCTTCAGCATGACTCTCTCACGGGTAAAAAAAATTAATCACTTCGTTTTATACACAAAAGCTTTGATTTGCCGATTCGATCGAACTAACGGGTTGTTTCAATACGTAGTGATGTTTTCCGTTGAAATATCAAATGCATAGAAACGCATTTGAATTAACTTGGGTGGTATTATTAAGTTCTAACATGTTCGTGTTACATGGTGTTGGGGAATATAATAATAATGAAGATATGAACGCTCGATGCCTTGCTAAAGAGCGCGTGACAATGTGAATTACGCCGTTTTGCAAGTCAAATGTCGTAATGTGATCAACTGCAGGCATTCAACAAAACATGTTCATGATATTATTGGACATTGTTAAAAGAATTAATAGTGTTTAATATATTATTTGATCTATCCTATTGGCTTATGGACTGTAAGTAGCGTGTTAACAGGACATGGTTCTTTTAACAAACATCTATATGATATATGTGTTACAGATGAACCCCTAAAGAGAGCGTGCATGGAGAAGAAGGAAACAGTAGCTCATGTCCTTCTTGTGTGTACAGGAGTACAAGGCACAACACCTCAGAACTCCGTGTGCGACAATTCTCCACGCGCAAATCGCATTACCTCTAAAAGAATTACTTACTAATAAAACTAGTCTAAGTAGTTAATCCTAATACTTTTTATTTTGATTATATGATTTGGATTGGTTGGATGTTATGGTTAGTAAAATAATAAATCCAAAACTTATGTCATTTTATTGTTAAAATTAGCAACGGACCAATCGGATCTTCTCTATAGTAAAAAATGACCGACATCTATGTATACGCGCCGCAATACGCGCTTTGCGTGTGGTGCCCAGTTCTTAGCCTCTTAAGCGATTTGATTCCCAGGGCCTTCGAGATTCTTCGTACTCATATGTCGATCTCGACTTCCTAAGACATCTTTTAAATTCAAATCCGAAGTTACTTAGATAATAAATTTATATTATTTTTCAAATATACATAATCATAGTCTTTACTTAACTTTTTATCGCCTGTGTAACAACAATAGCAAACGAATAATGACAGATTTTGAAAGACTGTTTCAGATTAAGTAAGACAATCGAACTTATTTTTTTTTTTGTTTGACAAATGTTACTTTTCTCATAGAGTTCATACTCGCTTTACGTCTATTATTAATAAACTATGCCAATATCATCGAAATCAGTTTAATTTCTATTTATAGTATAACGATCGATAAATCGGACGCCAATAATTTTGTTATTTTAGAAGTTATATATATTTTACTGCAGGCTTATTTTTTAAAACAGTAGTGAAATACATGTTCAAAGTGGGAAACACTGTTACGACTTTTACGAACATGCCTGCAAAGATAAACTATGTTAAATATGGGGCGGTTTCACAATTGATATTTCGTTGCCATGACTACCAAAGCAATGAAGGCGTATGATTTCTTGGAACGATTAGTCACCAACGTTGCATTGCAGTGACTAATTGAATATCTGTATTACCTTGAACCATATTTTGTATACAAATTAGCAGAAAAAAGCACTATGATGGTAATAAATTGTATGTATAGTTTTAAAATATTTTAGACACGGATGTATATTGTGTAGTATAAAGTTTTCCATGAATCTCAAGAGATGGCGCTGATATAGCTGAGTATTTGTTAAAAATAATATATGATTCTGATCTAAAATATTGTTTATATACATACCGCTGGGCAGCCAGTCTGTCCATCTTCCTTTTTCCCCAGAAGATAGTAAGTCATCAGTTGACCTTTGCCCTTCACAGCCACTAACCCCCGTTGCTCGAAGTAGTAGCCGAACTGCTGTAAGATCTCACAAGTTTCTTCCGTCACCTAAAAACAATTATTTGAATTTAAAATTCATTTTAAAATTTCAACAAGTGTCCAATCAATCTCGACGCAATTATGATTTAGATTCCATCACAGCTCCTCGAAACTTATCAAACGATGATATTAAATGTTGTTTCCGTTGTTATATACATAAACTTAATTAAGTAGGGTTTTTATTTAACATACTATACAAGAATCATTATAGATATAATACCTGAATGCATCCGGCCTTCCCCGTGCTCTCCATACGCGAAGCCACATTGACAGTGTTGCCCCAAATGTCATAATGAGGCTTCCGTGCCCCAATGACTCCCGCGGTTATGGGGCCATGATTCACACCCATTCGAAGTACGAAGTGGTTGAACGACTGCTCATTGATTGCAGCTAACACGCGCTGCAGCTCTAGAGCAAATTCCACGAGACACGCCAAGTGTGCCCAGCGCACTAGGGTGCCGTCTGAAGGCTAAAAAACATTTTAATACTTAGTATGATTAATCTATAAACAGATCCTATTTATACGAAATAATGTCAAAATTTAATATTAACAACACAAATCTGTGTAAATTGTTTACAGCTATACTTTATATAATATTTGATATTATTTTATTTGTAAAATTTAGGATGAAGATTTTCTTAGTTAATGACTATGAATTAATTTATTGTTTGTGTTTATTATAATCTTTTTGGATAAAATTTAATTTTTTAATTTATTTTCTTTATTATTTATTTTCACTCTTGTATTACCATCTCTTATTTTTAATAGGGATATTAGTAATTGAAAATATATGTCGCAATACAACGTTTGCCGTGGTCAGCTAGTATATGTATCCAACTCTTACGAGAATCTTAATCGAATACTTTTATTAGCAACTACAGTAACCTTGTGTATCTGCTATGAGCTGTCAAAAATATCATCCTAAATTTGACAAGGTATAAGTAAAGCATTTTAATGAATATCTTAAGCATTATTTCGTCCTCTCACGAACGCGTATCTGTTGTTACAAAAACGAAATAAAACAGTAAAAGATATTGTTTAAGTCTAGAGTAACGTGTTATGGTGAAATGAATGTTCGACACAGACCTGCATCTGCCGCGTGGGGTTGAGGCCCGAAGCGGCCATATACGTCGAACTGATCGTCTTTATCTTAATGATGTCCTTGCAAAATTTCGACTCTTCTAAAAGCTGCAAATAATGTGATATTTCTCAAACCCAATCATATAATCTATATAAACAGTAGTAATTTGGCAAGTTATTGAGAGGTATCGGTTCCAAACCCTGATTCTGATATGAAATTTTAATTTTATTCGATTGTTAAAATTGTCTCACGCGTGGGAGAGACATGGTGAAGTTTATGTTGACGCACTAATTTGACCGGATTATTGAAAGTGGATACACCGGCTCATAGAAAACCATCGTGAAACAGTACTTGTACTGTGTTTTGCTGATTATGTGAGGATACCGGGGGCACGTAAAAAGCCGGCTAAACATCCAATTGTGGCACTTTTGTATACGGGCGGTGGTTGATATTTTATAAAAAAATATTTTAAAAGATTTTGATTACATTTTTTATGGAGTTAGTTAACTGGATAAACTAATAAACTATTTCTTGGGCTAAATAAAAAGTGGAGTTTTTAGTATCTTTAAAGAACTTTGAATAGTCCACGACGTAGTACCATCTCAATGACAACAAATATTAAAGAAATTCCTTTGGTTCTAGCCTAAAAATCTATTTTTTGAAATTAATCTTTCGATGTAAAGAGAAAATATTAGGAGATATTAATATAGGTTATAAATTTTACTGTTAAAATATATATTTAAGATGTATAACATGACTAAATGCACTGTGTAAATATAATGTTTTGTATTATGACATAGCGGGCAACGGAGTAGGCGCGTCGTCTCATTAGTAAGAAATCACCGATGTCCATGGACAACCTCGCCATAATCCACGCTTTTTAAAACTATATTTCTTTGTTACAAATTATATATGTATAAAAATGAGCGAAAGTAAGCGAAAGCCAATGACAAGAACCATAGACAGCAAGCGCAAACAAAGTTTAATGTTGTTTAACTGAGCGAGTCTATTGATGTATTTTTAGACGCTAAATAAAAACAGACACTTACTAGATCAAAATCTGATATCACTTCGTTGAGGAAACGTAAACATTCAAGGCCTTGATTGTTGACTGTTTCTTCCGAGTAGAACTCTGCAATTCAGATCAGACTTTTCAAGCATCCACAACAAAACATAACAATATATGTAAAATTCTTTTTTTATGAAAATGTAGCAGAAGTCACTTATTATAATCGGCATTCCACCTATTGGCATTGGTTGGTGCTTAATATGGTAAAAATTAAAATACGTCGCAATAAGAATATTACCAGTAAAATTGGGCATAGAGGCAAAGAGCACTCCGACCTCCGCGTAGCTCTGGCTGTAGAGGTCCCTGTGGTGGTGCCGCCCGCCCATGAAGTGGGTGGCCACGTGTGGCGGGAGGACGTTGTGCACGAGGGCTTCGTTGCGTCGGCGAAGTTCGCGCGCTTGCTCAGCCTGCCCGCGCATGCGCACGCCGCGGGAGTACCGCGCTCGATCTACGGACTCGCACTGTTTGCAAACAATATTTATTTATTACACGTTACATAATATTTGTTTATATTGTTTAGTGGACAATCGAGCAGGTGGGTCTCCTGAATGGTAAGAGAACACCGCCGCCCATGGACAACCGCACCACAGTCAGCGCTTTAGATGTCTTGCCGACTTTTTACACCGCTTAAGCAGTATAATTTCAAGGGCCTCCGATATCTTCCGCTGAGTATTCTGTGAGCCCGTGGTATCACTTCGGACGAGCCGGCCCAATTAGTGCGTCAGCATATGCTTCAGCAT
>DWCF01002153.1:0-25518 GCA_018230265.1 Delias oraia | reverse complement strand
AAAAGAAGCCGCATTCAAAATTAGCCATTTCTAATCCATTAGGAGCAAAAAACATAGTGCAACACATATAAAAACTATAGTTTGAAACGGTTAAAAAAACTAGACAGACGTCTGTCTCAGCCGGTACAGTAGACAGCGGTTGACAGATCGCTCCTGGAATAACAACGCAAACAGTGCAAAAGACATTATCGCGCGCAACAAAAAGCCGTGCATCGTTCAATCTGCAGGCAATCACGTGACAAGTCAATTTCCAACGCAGCGGACGCGAGACGCGAGAGGAATCGAGTGATTTGTTCAACAGCTCAGAGTGCAGCAACTGTATTTATTTAGTGTCGTGTCTATAGTTTATTTAGTTTTTATAGTAAGGCGGACAACGGAGCAGGTGGGTCTCCTATATGGTAAGGGAACATTGGATCTGTTGCCGGCTTTTAACCCCACTTAAGCGGCATTTTTAACGGCCTCCGATATCCTCACTCACTCAGCGAAACCGTACAAGTACAGTGTCACGTTGAATATTCTGTGAGCCCGTGGTATCACTTCGTGCGAGCCGGCCCCATTAGTGCGTCCGCATATGCTTCAGCGTGGCTCTCCCACGGGTAAAATTTATAGTGATCCTTTATGGGAATTGAGTGCGAACACACAGAACCTAACTATGACCGTCACTTATGCGTGTATGAAACGTTAAATGAAATATATGTGTAAAAAAGCTTCTCTTAGCTCGTTCAAACTCTTCTTTATTGAAATAAGTTTGTAGGTAAGAAGCGGTAGTTCATGATCACCGCCGCCTACGGACAACCGCGCCACAATCAGCGCTTCGATTGTGCTGCCAGCTTTTTATGCGTTTTACACGTTTCTCCGATATTCTCACTCAATAAGTAAAACACAGTATAAGTGCTTCGGATGAGACATTCAGCAAGGCTTTTCCACGGGTAAGAATAAATCTATGAAAATGAATATAACTATTTTCACCCAGCAATATGATTAATAAATGACTGCCATGACATTATATTCGTAAAAAAAGTACAAGCGTCTGTTTACTTATAGTTTGTCAAATTTAAGATGATAGTGTTTCTCACACAGTGTCCGGTGAGTATTACTTATATTATAGTTTTTTAAATTTATTCATGCTTTCTAAAACGCCAATACTGTAACCCAAGGCTTAAAAAACTTTCCAAAAAATGACGTAACAATACATCCTGTATTGGAAGTGTGTCAGTTTATTATTTTTTATTTTCGTATCTGGGGCGAGCTTTTTTTTAGAATATAGGTGATACGAAGTTCTACCGGTCCTTTTGTAATAAATAAAACACGGAATAAAAAGTGATATGTCACAATTATCACTCCACATTAGACAAAGATCTTAGATTTAGTACAAAATATTAGTACCTACACGTGAAGGCCGCTTTAATAAAAGTCCAATAATCCGTCCGACAAGCAGTGATGCTAAATCACTTCATTTGCGAGCACATAACGCGTAATGACTCTGCCAGTGGGCAGTCGTTAGTGGAATTAACTCCCGAGGACTACGCTCGGCTTATGTTGACCACAGACTATCGAACACACAGAAATTCTCCTAATACATGCCCACCAAGGAGTTTCAATACTTTTCTCGTTATTATGCTGCATTAGACACTAATCTCCTTAACAAACTCGCTGATCCGACAAACGTTGTTTTACCATATAAACTATGGCAATTAGATATATAGAAAAAATGCCGCGGTGCATTTAGTAGCCGTTTCTTTTGCACTAGCGCTTTGGAAACCGCGCAAATTTAATTATATATAAATTGTTATCTTCTGACGTCAACAATGTTGTAAATACGTAGTGTAACACGACAGTTACAAAGTGATTGTTAAATCCTATAATAAAATAAATAATTTTTGATTTTGATACTATGAAGCGTCGGGTATCAGGTTCGAATCGCGGTCCGGATAATTATAAATAATTCGGTCTGTGTAAGGGCTTGACTGTGGCGGGGCGAGTCTTAATACTGTGCACGCGTGTGAGAGCCACGCTGAAGCATATGCTGACACACTTGTTAAGCTTGCTCTTCTGAAGTGATACCACGGGCTCACAGAATATTCAATGTGAAACGGTACTTGTACTGTTTCTCAGCGAGTGAGTATATCGGAGGCCTTTAAATATACCGCTTAGTGGCATAAAAAGTCCCGCAACCAATGCGCGGATTGTGGGTCGGTTTTTCATGGGCGGCACTGTTCTCCTACCATATAGGAGCCCTACCTGCTCCGTTGCCCGCTATATAATAAAAAAATATATGCTGTCGCGGACTATTTTATAGATATCATAAAACTCTACTATGTTACTCTACAATTCAATCATATCTTAGAAAAAATGTTGAGTTTGTGTTATGCTAGTTAAAAACGTATCTACTAAGGTTATACAATGGAGCCGAAACTTTTATCGGAGGGCCTTAAAATTATACCGCTTAAGCGGCGTCAAAAACCGGCAACACAACCAAAGCGCAGATAAATTAAAAATATAATATTATAATCTACCTTTTAGAGGCCAACTCATACCAATATCTATCTGATAACAACGATTATGAAACCCCTCGCTCAGCACGAGTCGTTGCTGCGAACAATATAAAGCAGATTACGTGCGTAAGAACCGCCTTTATAACTAAGCTGATCACGTACCTCGTCCGTGGGACGTAGCGCGGAAGATACTCAGTTCAACTCCAGGGAAAATAAATAACTAATATATACATAAGAAAATAATAATACATAGATAAAAATGGCTGACGCATATGCTGCCGTACTAAAACCGTTTCGTTCTGAGTGCTACCACGACCTAACAGAACATTAGCGTGAAACAGTAGGCACTTGTGCCGTGTTTCGCTAAGTGAGTGAGGGTATCGGCCGACAAAATTATACCGAATCAGCGGCGCAAGAAAACCTATATAACAACCTAAGCACGAATTGTGGCGCGGTTATCCATGGACGATGATTATCTCTTACCACATAGAAGACCCACCTACTCCGTTGCCGCTTTACCACAGAAAAAGAAAAAATACTTCAATAGAACAATTATTTTAATATATACTTCTGTCAGCTAAGTATAAAATAAAATTAAAAGGTTTTATCTACAATATCTCGAGATTTTACAGTGAAATTAAGGCTTCTAATTTCGTAGAACTCGTATGGCAAACCTCGTTAAAAGTACTCGCTATTAACATTACCTTATTCATTATTACATGAACATTTCCGCCTTGATGTTCGATGATGAATTTCAGCTGCAAGTATTTATCCAAACAGCTCCTTAAAACATTCCATGTGACAAATACAATAGAAGATAATGAGAAAACCCTCTCTGTCTACTTTGTTGCTTTCCGCACAGAACGATCCTTAGACACTTTTAAGCGATAGAAGAATGAGAAAAAATTGATTTATTGCAGCAGTCGGCTATTTTTACAAATAGGGTCTTTGTGTCTCTTCCCGTAAACATTTTATATTAAGCCTACGTCATTTCAGCGAGTCTCTACAAATATAACGAAAATACATTCTTCTTCTGACGTATTTCTGGATCAGTGACGCTTCTGACTTTTGTGCGTATTATTAAATGGAAATACCTATTCTTTTCAACAGATGTTACCATCAAAGACTCACCTAGTTTCGATGATAGCTGGATGTAACTGAACTATACGATACGCGAGAGCCGGGTAGGGTTCGATTGATTTGATTGGTTTGATTGTGTTGTCGGCTTTTTACACCGCTTACACTTTAATCTCAATAGAATTCGATATTCTCACTCACTAAAACTAATGTTGCATGCTGTTTATCTTTGAGACCATATAATTCTTCGGAAAACTTTTTTCGAAATACTTTGGAAAACTTAAGACGAGCTAGCCCAATTAGTACGTCAGCATATATTACAGCATGGCTCTGCTATGGGTTAAGTGTCCAGACACTCGCCGTTCAAGCCTTTCCAAATACAGAATAAACTAGAAATTTTTATTCAAACCTAGGATCGAACCTTGATACCTTTTGCTTCGTAAGATTTTTAAGGACACGAAACGAGGTGAGGTCTGAAGTCAATCTGTATTCCAATTTAACATTTATCTCGTACCAATCAGAGCTAAACAAATTACAGTCAACTATTTACGTGTCTATACAAATGCGCTGGAACCTATATTTTCACTTTGTTTTTCGTATTACATACAAAGGCCAATTCACGTCCCGTCTGTTACCGGCTCAATTAAACCGTAACGGAATTAAACTCTCTCGCTCGCGTACATGAACCTCGTTGGATAGGCTTAACTGGTGTAGTTAATATACTTACAGCATTCGCTTGCCGAAATATTTATCGTTTTCACGAATTCAATGCCAATTTTCACTTGTTTATCCTTAAATATAGCGGTATTTTCTGACATATTCAAGTAAAGAAATTCTTAATTTAATTTAATTTTACGAAGGTAATGTCATGTTGTTTTGAATACTGAGTGATCTTAGAATGTAAGAGCGATACTTTACAATTGGTGTGAAAAGAGAGATTTTAATTATAGACTGATAATTGTCGTTGATTTATTTTTTAGCTAAGATTGGTTGTAAGCTTATTTTGAAAGGACGTTATATTATTATACATATTCTGAATAAAAGTTTTTTTTAGAGCAATAGAGCACATTCCAGATTATTCTCTCATCATGAACTTAATTTTAAGTGTCTATAATATATTTAGCTATATCTATGCATACAAAAAGTCTTATTGTTATTAATAATTAAATGATTGTTTGATGGTAATAAAAAGTTTGAAGGATTTAAACTTTAAATCGTTCTATAAAAGATATATTACAAGAATAAATTCGTGCAATGAAAATATTTTTTATCTCGTAAAGTTTTTAACTTACCTTCACAAAATCAAAAAGGAAATTATCAATTTAGCGTAGATTTTTTATTAATCACACACGTTCTGAGCAAATTTTTATTTAGAGATCAAACAAAGAAATAATACTAATTATGAGTAACCAATACAGATTAGCAAGCGGTTCAGAGAGTGCTGCATACAATTTAAAATATACTACTTATAGGTGGCAACTTCTCTGCACACCATTACACTGAGCCAGTATCTGGGCTACGGAAATTGGGTCATTCACGCTCGCCGCGTTTTATTGTACTCAAAACAAAACAAAACTTTTTTAATGAACTTCTTTGTTACGTGGATTGACCACTGATTATTTATTGAACTAACAACCGAAAGGTTTCCGATTTCATGCGACTAAATTAGCCATTAATTGTTTAGAATGACTACAGTGCCTTTATTAAGGAAAAACAATATATTCAAAAATAGCGTTTTATAAAAACTTATTATAATTATTAAAATGTATCTAAAACACTGCAGTTAGACAGAGTTCTTGATGGTGTAATTGAATTAGATAAATCGTGCCTTCCGAGGCCTCTATAAGCCGATATCTCGCCAATTTATCCCAGTTGAATAATGTTAGAGAAATTTATTTCACTCGCAGCAACTTTAAAATATTTAACAGACAACGGGACAGACTGATCAAATGCATTAAACGGTCAGTTGTCGAACGACAAAAACACCGAGGTCATACGGATGAAACTTTATATTCTGCGTCGATGTTCCATGATATATATACTGACGATACATAACAGCTATACACGAATAATAATATCACAGACAATTTTCAGAGAGCTCCCAGCTAATCGTCAATAATTGACAGCGAGCGTGTACAACATAGAAATCCACTCAGCGCTCTGCACATAAGTAAGTCTGTATCGAGGGGTTCGGTGCGAATTGGGTCATTGGTACGGCGATATGATAAGACGAACGCAAATTTATTGCGCACGACACAGCAATGCCGATGGCCAGTTATTTCATAACCGAACGGGTTCTACGAATGCAGAGAAACCTTGCGCATACATTTATATTGAAAGGTTTTAAAAGTGTACGATGAAGCGAGAGGTATCGGGTTTGAATCCCAATCAGGAGAATTATAATTCAATTTAAAATTTATTCGGTCTCTGTATATACTTGACAGTGACCGGGCGAGTGTCTTAATACTATTAAAACGGTATTTGCACTGTATTTCGCAGAGTGAATGAGGACATCGGAGGCCATTAAAAGTGCCGCTTAAAGTGCGACGTAAAAAACCCGGCAACACAAATACAGAATTTTCGCTGAGTGAGGAGGATTTTGTGCCCTGCAGGCTTTGAAACACACACGTCATTGTACTACTACCTGTCTGGCTGTGTATTTTGGTTTGTATTTCAGTCTGAGACAGGATATCGTTACAACTAGTTACTATTAGTCGTCAATTAAATCAATATTGACATGACAACCTCAGATTGGGTAAATTCCTATGTACAACGGAAAGGTAGGCGCGTAGGTATAAGCTTGGATTATATTAGCTTAGGCCAAATAGTCGGTATACTGATTAATAGCTAACTGTTACCGTCCGTCGCTCATGGACACCTCCAGCCACTTGTGTGTCTAAAACGTTGCCGGCCTTTTAGCGAGAAGTACGCTCTATATTTAAAGATCTCCAAGACGTACTCGTTAGCAAATACCTATACAGCAGGCTGTTACCACACTGTGCGCTTTATAAAATGGCTTAAAAAACTATTAAATTGAATTGTCTTGAAAATCTATGAAATGTCTTCTCACTATCTATAATATAGACGAGTCAATAACATAAAAAAGGCCGTTAACATATTTCCCAACGCTGAGGGTACACGAACTTGGCATAGGCTTTTCCAACTAATCCTTTAAATGCCGATAATGTCATTTAAGATAAGTATTCCAATTTGCATCATACGATGGCAATCTCACGCAATTCCTTAGTAAATGGTGATGTTGCCACTTCTGCTTAGAAGCAATGTTTTTACTTCAGTTCATTAGCATTTTAATTTTTTTATTTATTTACTTATTTACTAACGCTTCTTCCTACCAGCGATAACTAAATCCGGAAACTGCAAGGATATTGATTTTTTATTCTATAGCGGACAACGGAGCGGGTGGGTCTCCTATATGGTAAGAGAACACTGCCGCTCATGAACAACGCGCCACTTCCCACGCATTGGTTGTGTTGTCGAATTTCGCACGCTCTGCGAAACCCAACAACAAGTAGCGTTTCACGCTGAGTATTCTGTGAGCCCGTGGTACTTAATTGTTTACATTCATTTTCGATGACGACATTACTTAGTTTTGCTAATTACGGTTGGTTAATGGTGATTAAATAAAAACTTATCATTTTTTACACGAAAAATAATACAACAAGAGCACCTTACTAATTCATTGCACGGGTAAAGTAATTGGAAGAGATAAGCAACATACAAATTATGTTCGTATACGTTTATTTGTAGGATAAAACCGCTCATGGGCAACCAGTTCAAATGATAGCGTTACAAACATGACCTGCAAATTTCGCCCCCACTTGGCTGGTTTATAGGGATGTCAAGGTTTACGACTCTATTCTTAAGGCGGCCGTTATCCTGAGATATTATCTGGTCCCGGGATATGTTCCATGATATTATTACATAACTTTCAACTGGGCTCGGTGATAAAAGTCACCTGAGAGGTGAATTAATGTCGAATTATTCAAGTCTTTGGGCTTATCGGGAGATTTCTGGCTGAAAAAATTTGTTTGACGTAAATTTATTAAATGTGAAAACGGAAGGCAAAGGACGAAGAGGCATAGTTAGAGGCATAGCTGTCCATTGCATTTCCACCGCAGCCGAGCCTCGGATGCGCTACCGGCCTTTAAAATATTAACGTGTTTTTATTTCATAACATTTTAAGGGAAACTTATTCTACAGGGGTATCGGGTTCGAATCCCAGTCCGGTCAAATATAATTTTATTTTTAATTTATTCGGTCTTTGGAAGGACTTGACAGTGGCCGGGCGAGTGTGTTAATATTGTCGCACCCGTGGGAAAGCAATGATCAAGCGGACGCACTAATTGGCCGAACTCATCCAAAGCGATACCACGGGCTAACAGAATACTCGGCGTTAAATAGTAGTTGTACTTGAAATGGTGCCCCTACAGTGTTTTGCCGAGTGAGTGAGGATATCGAAGGCCCTTTAAAAACCGCTTATGGGGTGTAAAAAGTCGAAAACGCAACTAGTGCGTGGCTTGTGGCGCATTTGTCCACGGGCGTCGGTGTTTTCTTACCATATAGAAGACCCACCTGCTTCTTTGTCCGTCATAATATAACAAGTGAAGAGTTACCAACAGGTAGTGGTAATAATAATACAAGACAAACGTTCTGTATCTAAAACGAGAACAAAGGAAATTTATATGTCAAAAACACCGGCTATACTCCGTCCAAAAACATTGTCCGGCTAAACGATTAATGTCACGCAGTGTAACAATATGACGTGACACGTGACAATGTCACTCGGCAACAATGGGTTAGGAGTGTGCGGGTGACGCGAGTATGAATCATTTATTACGCCCGAAACCATAAGCACACAGCAGCTATTCTCAGATTAGGAATTAGTTTAATTTTTTCTTATGTTATAGCGGACAACGGAGCAGGTGGGTCACCTATATGATAAGAGGTGTTTCTTCACGACCATTAACAATCGCGCCACATCCTCGCATTGGTTGTATTGGCGGCTTTTTACGCAGCTTAAGCGGCATTTTTAAGTGCCTCCGATATCCTCACCGACTCAGCGAAAAACAGTAGATGCACCGTTTCAAGTACAACTACCATTTCAGGCTGACTATTTTGTGAGCCCGTGGTATCCCTTCGGACGAGCCGGCCCAATTAGTGCATCCGCATATGCTTCAGCATTGCTCTCCCACAGGTGCGACAAGAGTAACACACTCGCCCGGCTACTGTAGAGAGAAATTAAATTACTAAAAACTAATAATTTTCCGGACCGGGTTTCGAACTCCGATTTCAGTCGCTTCATTGTGGACTTGTAAGACCATTTAGCTACGAGGCTGTCAAAGACATCATGAGCAATTATTTCCATCTTTATTGATAGCAGATACATATCTACTTTTGAGTAGGGTAGCTTTGCGAAGGTGGTTGCTTTAGGATGCCCCCACATCTTACTTTTGGCATCACAATCTTATTCTTTTACAAGATATAACGAACAAATAAGCCATATAACGTGGCTTGGGTGAGCTTACACGAGCTTGTCGCCGATTCGCACTTGTAGCAGTTTATAAACACAGAACAGCTCTGTAAAATACTGACGTTAGAGATTGGGATTTTAAGTATCTTGTAACTTGGGAATTTGTGGAATTCTTCTAAGACTTGCAAGCGTGTAAGAGTGTTAAGAAGATATAATATATCACTCTTAAGAAATCATTCATGATGAGGCTTTGAAACTTTAAGGACACGTTACCAGCGAGCAAACAGTTCGTTTTGCAAAACTAAGCTCCCAACGCACTATGCATTTCATATATAAAATGTCACGGAAAAAATGGCGCGCGGCAGCTTTCTCTCCGAACATTAGACATAACTTTCCGTTACACCCCCGGGTGTGGAAATATTGAAAGAGCTCACACGTTACAGTCGCGGGGCGTATTATGGCGAAATCGCCATGAAGAATAAAATATACGTTACGTTTGACCTACTGCTGTATGTCTATTGATAGAGAATTCGGCTTTCGTTCAAAGAAATATACCTAAAGATCAGAACATTTTTAATGACAACTGTGTATAGTGAAGGGATTTAATAGTCTATTAATTTTTTTCTAATTAGTCAGTTAGATCCACGCCGCCCATAGACAACCGCGCTTATGTTGTGTTGCCAGCTTTTTACGCCGTTTGAGTAGTAATATCACGGGTGTCCTCTACTCTCACTCACTTAGCCAAAGACAGAACGAGTACTGTTTCACGCTGGTTTTCTGTGTGCACGTGATATCACTTCGGACTAGGCGTCCCTATTAGTACGATAACATGTGCTTTAGCATATAAAGCATGCAAAGCCCAAACCAATCCATTATATATTTTTTTATTCGCACCGTGAATCCTCTCGCTTCGTTGTATGCTTACCACTTAGATACGAGACATAGCGGCAGATATAAAAACTTACACAACTATTCCCATACAACGCAGTAAAAAGCATAAGTACCTTATCTCATATTTATTGCTGTTAATTATATTAAGCATTCCGTGAAAACAGTCCTTCTATTCCTAGGGATCTGTGGCTGAAATAGGTTGTGGATCGATGCTGTGAAGCATTTTAAAACTCGCAACTTTTGTATAGTACCGAGATACCATTCGATTCATGCAACGAAGAGCAAGCGCCGGCGCAGTGTCGCCTGAGACGGCGGAAGTGCCTCTCGCTGAACTGCGTATCAAATAACTTTGCCTTTGTGATGGTAATGCTTTCTCGAAATTACACCGGCCTGCATAATCTCGAGAGATATAAAAACTTTTTTCCACCGCTTCGTAAATCTCCTTTATACACGCCTCCACCTGAAATCTATACGTGTCTTTGCTATTGTGCGATACTTTGAGGGCCAAATATCGTTGCGGTGCGTGTGTTCCGTCTCTTTTTGTGCGTTCGCATTCATTAATCACTCTCAAAGCATTAACTATGCCATTTTTAAATGTTTATTATGTTTAACCGACCTAAAACAACCGTGAAGGTTTTTTTTATCAATTTGATTTATTTTACATATATTTCGTAGTCTGTGGACTGAGTTTGGCGAATGAGGTGACAAACGAAAGGATAAATATTGTCGGCGTTATTTCATTTTTGTTTAATTTTCATGGCGGAATGTTTCCATAATACTGAAAGTGTAGTTTCAATATCTTACACAATTCTCACTTATTATATCCGAAGATCGAAAGATCCGTATAAATTTAAACAACGGACAAGTCCCGACCATTATAGGTACCACATAATATGGGTATATTGCATAAAGCCATCAACGCACCCGCGGCCCTACAAAGCCCAGGGGTGTCCATGGGCGGAGGCCTGCTTATCCTAGGTGAGCCTTCTGCTCGTTACCCATCGTTTACATAAAAAAACTGTACATATTCTAAATAGAACTTAGACGTCAAAAACTCCATCTTACCTTACTTGGTTATTGCATATAAATCATTTGCAACGACGTTCAAAGTTTTAATCCATTTGATTACCGTCATGCAGACCAATGAATAGCGCTGAAAGTATTCGTGTTGCGTCGCGTATGCAACCGATCGTACGGAGTATTTTGGATGGGTGTCAATGTTTACACGCCCACACGAACGCCACTGATTTATATTTAGATGGGTAGAAATGCGAAAGTGCAACTGTACCAAATCTGCACTGTCATAGGAGAGGGCCTTGGTCGCCGTGCTAAACAACTCTTCAGCTTATTCTCCGTTCTGACAAGTTGTACTAAAACAGTGTTCTTAATCTCTCTATTAAAAAAGACAGCCAAAATATTTAATAGGACGCAAGCTTAACAGGCAAACACACACAACACACAGCTATTAGCACAACGCATCAAAAGTCATCGATGCGAGAAATCGTTAATTGTACGAAAAACGAACGATATCTAAACAAGGTCGTTATACGCGGCCCGCAAGAGCGGAACGCCAACCTTCTTTTACTCCACCTCTACCTCCCCACTCCCCCAACAAAAGTTAGCAAGGAATTAAATCAGATTTCCGCGCGAACGGGCATCTTTGAACCCTTCCTACGTACCTACTCCGCCCTTTGCGACGATGATCAAACAGAATACCCATAGTGAACGGTATAACGATCCTTGTATCTGAAACTCCCAACTCTCGAGGCGTGTTTAATGACTGAGACCCGATTTAGGAGCCTATCGGGTGAGGAGGTGAGCGAAAACAAATGATATCTACACTTATATTTATTACATTTAATCTAGACTAATGAGTGTTTTCCGTCGAGTTTTGATCAAAGACCCCGTGGGGTCCGTGCAATAGAGTTGTACGGCTTAAGGCTCCTCAAGCGAACGATGATTGGGAGGAGCCTAATATAGTCTGAAGGCAAAAGGAGCCCAGTACAAAGAGCTGTCGGCGGTGGCACGATGGTGAGATAAGGTAGGGCGCGGTTCGCGATAAGGTTCCGCGAATGAGACACACCACATATCAGCAAACTGTAATGAGTGACTTAACTATGAGGAATTTTTTGAAACGATTACGTGCTCACGAAATCTGCTCCATCGTCATTGGACAAAATTAACAGCAGTCGGGTCACCGATGTGTTGTCGTTACATAGCAACAACTACTCAGATTCTGCATGCAGATTTCTAAATATATCAGATTATAAACATCATTCAAAAAGTAAGCAATAAATACTAATAATACTGTCAAAAAGTAATAATAATAATATGGAACACGTCGGTTAAAAACTTTTGTATCCTACATCGAGAGAGTGACATCATATATAATACAGTATCAGGCCAAGCTACAATTATAAGAGGACAAATGTTAATATAATGAAAAACTCTCACAATAATAAATATAATAAGAAAACTACTACGTTGAACATTAAGCTATTCTTCAAGTTATAAAACAAATGTTTCCATGTATTTATTATGGAAGAGACCTTTATCCTGGGATATTAAAAAGTGAAATAAATACAAGAAAATCCGCTCACAACAAAGGTACGGTACAAACGCAGATTGAATACAACATTCAAATGCACCGAGCCATACACACTATCGGCTTTCGAGTTTAACGCAAAAATACAGTAATATTTTTCTGAATTTCCTCCTTTAACCCGAGGTAATCAACAAAGAAAACTATTATAAACAAAATGGATTTATTTTGCTATTCAAATCATAGACTTGAGAAAATTAAACTCTTATTGATTAAGGAATCACTTAACAATTCGAAAATTAAATTTATATAAAAAAACCTGTTTTTTGTTGTCTTACATATTGTTTAAAAACATCACCAAACACATAAATCATTACAATTTGGATTGAGATTGCCACATCAAACCGTTTTGTATAGATTTCCAGTGATTTTATTTTTCCTTAAATAGATTATAATATTATCTTATAAGCAAAATACGTATAGGTCCGTTAGATGTGTCCAGAGTTGATTTGTACCAAAACTGGTTCTTCAACTGTTACAGAATGTATTTAAAATTCATGCATACATAATTAAGACACAAGATATACCAATTAACGAATGCTTTTTGGCAGAAACTTGTAATAATTTTGGCAAGGATAAAAAAATGTGTATTATAGTTATCTATATCAAAATACCTTATATAAAGAATAGGAGGCAATGGAATATTTTTGAAACCTCTGATCATACACGTTGTAAAATACTTATTTGAAATTAAGTTATGGGTGTAGAAATAAAAATCAATTCGTTTCTCTGTATATAAATAAAGTGTTAACTAGACATTTTTAATTATTCAAGAGTTTTTAGTGCTATCGCCATAATGTTCTATGATTACTCAGCATCCAAGACGTGTAATTCGTTCAGAGACAGTGATAGCGCTAAGGGTGGCAAAATTTATAAGAACAAATAATAATTTCTTTACATTAGATTCTGTACAAAATTTAATAGTTTATAATGCTTCGTAACAAATATCCTGTTTATAGCATTTGTTTTGATGATCAAACATACAGACATGTTTTATTAACGTCAGTACATAGTATTGGTAACGATCAATGCTTGAAAGACGCCCATGGCCAACCGTGCCGTAATCCGCGGGTTTGCATTGCTGGCTTTTAGTTTGCGTTATTCAATCACTCGCAGACACTCAGCCGAAAAATGTACGCTAGTATTATGAGCCCGTGGTATCGCTCCCAACGAGCCAGCTCAATTAGTGCGTCAGCAAAAGCTTCAGCGCGATTCTACCACGAGGGAGACAGTGTCAACTGTTGAGATATTGTTCTCCCGTTTAATATCAAACATATATCTAGTTTTAATTAATTTTAGTACTGTGATTGTAGGGTTTCATCGTCACCATACTAGACGGCTCTCTAGAGTAGGTACATTGATAATTTCGTTCAAAGTTATTGCGTACTATTATTTCAGATGAAGAGGTATATTTAGCGGTGAGCGGGATCAGCGAAATATGAATTTGATTTTCAAACTGAATTAGGCATATATTATGCTATGCATTATTTGAGATTAATTTCTACGTTAGTTAAGTAAACGACTATACTTTTGTTGCTGCTATCGTCGGCGATAAAAAAGTAGAAAAGGGGTAATGCATCGAATAGGAGTTCTAGGGTACTTACATGGCGCTGGGCTGGCGGGTTCTGCACAGATTCCTATTGACTTGCTGGGATCGTCGAGTAGGGTCTGCGCAAGATGGTAGTCACCGAGTTTCGTCTGCACTTGCTGGCTGACGCGATCCCGGTTGCCAGTCACCTGCGGCAAAATTATATGATTGGTACATTTGTACACGATATGAGAGCCATGCTGACGAAAAGATTGGACACCACGGGCTCACAGAAGAGCAGCGTGAAACAGTACTTCGTTTTGTTAAGAAAGTTATGATATAGGACTTGAAACTATACCGCTTACGGGGCGTAAAAAGCCGGCCATACAACTAAAGCGCGGTTTGTGGCGGGGTTGTCCATAGGCGGCGGTGAACTCTCAATATAAACAAGATCTACTTCGTAGTTGGCTATACCATTAAAAAAAAGATCTTTATGTATTATAGTAGGGTAGCAAAACCTCTTTTAATTGTGGATAAAGTGTGTAGAACTAATTTATGGCGAAATTCACTTGACTGTCATGCGGTCATATAACTTAAATAACTAATTAGAAATTGTTGATGAGATTACTATAAGTAATTAGAAATCGTTTATTGTTATAGTTAATATAATATGATTCTGTCAAATAGAAAAGTCTGTCGTTGTTGAAGCTCATTAAATAATTAATAAATTAAATAATTACAAGCCATGTTTATAAAATCATCTACTAATGTACACTGTATTATTTTCTAATTAATATAATTAATAAAGGTTATTTAAAAAAAACAATTGTTTTAAATGTATTATTTCTCGAAAAATGACATCTTTTTTAAAAACTATCGCTTCACTTATTCTATCACTCTCTCGCTTGTATGCATTTATTGTTGCTAAAATGAGAGAACACAATATTCATAAGTGTACATTTATTGTACAATTCTTAAGTACAATTTTAAGTCTATTTTCGTACAAATTGATGTCGATATTTGCGTAACCAATGTATGTCTACAAACACAAACATAAACACTCACACGAACAAACTTAACAGCTATAATTCGCAATAATAATGGCAATTTATATTTAAACATAATGTTTATTCGTCCGTATGGCGCTATCATGAGTCAAACCAGATGTGCGCGCGACAAGGCCGAGCGCATTCGTCTTATAATCACACCTACATCTGCATCTGAGTTTGATACGAATATACAAATATTTTTTAATTTAAAATTAAATACTAGAATATAAACAAAACAAAATAACAACGTAAATAGAAAAAGCCACAAGTGGCTGAGCGTTCCTCTATACACATAGAAATATAATTTTAATATAACCAATTGAAATAATGTAAAACAAGAAAAAGGCATTATTTGAACACATAAATTAAGATAATTAAAGTATGGAGAAGTAAATGGGAAAACCCACAGGCAATCAATATTACGCACAATTAGAACAATTTCTGCTTTTCCTTATTACATAGCGAAATACGGTACAAACAAAAATGTTCACGTCCTGGTTCTACATATTTACCTACCCAAAATCTAGGCTTTATAACAATGTTGCAACGAAAGAAAAGCAAGTGTACCGCATACCTATTAAGTCATACAAATAAATCCCAATACTGAGTTAATAATATGGACCATCGTGAAGAACTTAGCAAATCAAGTATTTTAAAACCAAATCAGTTTGATTTAAATGAACATAACTTTACAATGAGCAGCTTGCCAACACTGAAAGAAACTTAACTATACTCAAATGAGGGGCTGAATATTACTCATCAATGGGATATTTTTGTGTCAGCCGCGTACCATAAACAGTATTGACTAAGCCGGAGCACACGTGACAATTGACAAACAGCTAGGAATTATTATAGACGATGAGTCACGCAGTGTAAATAAACTCCAGTGTGTCCCGTTGTCGCTTTGCACCGCTTGCTAAGTATTCGTAATATTATTAATTAAGTAAACGAAGAAGACGAAGCGTTCGTTGAATTGGTTTAACTA
Organism: Delias oraia; assembly: GCA_018230265.1. Taxonomy (NCBI): domain Eukaryota; kingdom Metazoa; phylum Arthropoda; class Insecta; order Lepidoptera; family Pieridae; genus Delias; species Delias oraia. The sequence continues at coordinate 9,400 of DWCF01002153.1, read as the reverse complement.
TTTTGATTATTAAAAGATATTTTTAAAAAAATATAGCTTATAGCAGAAAACGATGCAGGCGAGTCTCCTTTATGGTAAGAGCCGCTCATGGACTAAATATGCGTCTTGAGTTATGTTGCTATGCCGCTTGGGTGATATAATTTAACAGGCCTCCAAATTCCTCACTCAATGTGACACAGTACATGCACTCTGCGATACCGTGGTATCATTTATATTCGACGGCCTATTTCATGCATCAGCATGGCTCTCCCATGAGCTATTACATTGATGTTACTGAATTCGAGTATCAGCAAAAATAACGTTTTGATTGACCAATCACAAAAGGCACTTTAAATATAGCAAACATATACAAATATATGTTTGCCAAAACTAAACACTTTACTCGTAAAGTAAAAATAATAAATAAACAAAGATAACTTATTAATCGTCCTATTAAAAAAACACAAATGTGACGCATATTATCATGTATTTTTATAACAACGAAATCGTAAAATTTACAAAAACGATCCACAAATGTCCTCTTATTATATTGGACGTGTATTATTTTGCCTTTGTACCACGCCTATCTCGTCTCCGGATTGATTTCATCTACCATAACATTACTGACGAACGGCAAGTGAAACACGAGTACCATATTACAACGTATACTGACATTGAACGCACGATTCGCCGCTTATTGGGTCAGCGGGGACATGCATAAACATTTCAACTTAATTCCGATGCCATACGAATCGTGGTTGTTTATAAATGCATTTTAATGAGATCATTTTGATAATTTATTCATTTTAAGGTATTAATGATAGGCGTAATAATTTGAGTGTACATATTTATTGTATTAATTAGTAAACTTGCAGTATACATATATTATGTAATCATAGTAACATATATTGATCAATTATTTAGCGAAAAATGTTGCGGGTGGTTCTCCTGATAGTAAGATATCCGCTGTTCATGAATCTCCGCAATTTTTGTTGTGTTGTTGACTTTTTACACCGCTTAGGCGGTATAACTTAGAGTCTCCGATATCCACACTTATTCAGCAAAACAGTGCAAGTACTATTTCACGCTGGTATTACGTAAGCTTGTGACATCACTGCGAAAAAGCCGGCCCAATTAATGTGTTAGCATATGCTTCAGCATGCCTCTTCCATGAGTGAACTTATAAGGTCTCCGGTAAACTCATGCAATGAAGTACAGTACCAGTAGTAGTATTTCAGGCTAATATTTTCTAAGCTGAATATGGCTTTAAGATAGCAAGCGTAAATTAATGTATTAATGTTGTTTAAATACTAATATCAAACATATAACCTATCGCTTACTGGAATATATATATCTATAACTTTGTAATGTCATACAAATTGATTTATTCTATGAAGTTGACTCTTGAAATATCATGAAACCTAACCTCTAAACACTAACGAGAAACAATCGCCACAATTGAAAGTTTACCGACATGACGATACCTTGGACTTGCCACGTACGTACACCAATAAGACATTAACGAGGCAAAAACTTTATTTCGCAAGCCGCTCCTCACCGTGAGGAACGCCCATATTAACACATTCACTGGCGCGATATACCTCATGAAGTATCCAATATAGAAACCAATATTGGACCGATATTGTTTTTATAACTCGCTCGCATCCATCTAATCCTTGTTGACCCACATCGCAGCCTCCACACACGGGGTCGGCGGGGTAGACGATCGCTCAAGGATATGTTTGTTTACGTTGAATTGTGGCAAGGGGATTTTTGACACACGCCCAAATTGATCGCACACTTACTTCTTACATTGATACACCTACATACTGATTACACCTATGGCTATGATATTTTTTTTATATAGTATAGGGGACAACGGACCAGGTGGGTCTCCAATATGGTTAGAGAACGCCGCCGCCCATGAACAATCGCGCCACAGTCCGCGCATTGGTTGTGATGCCGCCATTTTACGCCGATGAAGCGGCTATTTTAAAGGCCTCCGTCCGATACGCCGAATAATACTCCGATAATCCGACACTCACTCTGCAAAACACAGTACAAGTACCGTTTCACGCTGAGTATTCTGTGAGCTCGTGATAGCATTTCGGACGAGCCGGTCCTAATTAATGCTACAGCATGAACTTCAACATGACACTCGCACGGATAAAATAATAATAAATTATATTAGAAATTCACCTATGAATAGCCTTTCCACTTTCCGTACAGTATTATACATTAATGATGATTGTTTATGTAGCCTCGTTCCCAGTGAGCTCGCAGTTCAAAGAATATTCCAGGCGTTGATCGTATCCATATGTGCGCATACGTCAGGGCTCGGTTAATTTCCTATGTGATCGGATATCGTCACTAAAACAAAGGACATTTGTGCAGAAGCGTTGTAGCTTTGGCGCGGTTGTTCATGGGCGGCGAATTTCTCAAACAATATAACCCACCTACTCCTTTGTCCGCTATACCTACCTTAAAAAAACAACTACCCCCAAGTCATACCGACTTAAGTTTTACAACTATGTATTAGGTATGTAGAAAAGCGTGCGGAACGTTCCCATCAACAGCATATTGCGTCTTAATCAAGTATTTGTATGACATGATATAACCTATATTATTATTAGGTCTTTACATATCATATTGGTGTTCTCAGTTCTATACCTTTCAATTTGCTTCAAGCGCTTCATTTAAACAGTAATATCTCAACCAAAGAGGAAATAATTGAGGTCAAAGTAACCAATACTACATAACGCCAAATTCATATGCACAACCCAAAATAAAATTTTGTCATTTAAGCCCCGAACTACACAGGGCAGTAACAAAAAATAACTTATAGATGCATAACAAGAAATAACATCAGCCCCAAAGATTGAGTTCTCCACAAACGGTACGAAGCTATCTATGTATGTGATCTATCTATGTATGCCTCTCGTTTGCGTCGAAACTTTACCATAATATGCAACTTTAAAATAGATACAAATACATCTAAACAGATATTTTCAAATATTTTAAAAGCAAATAATTTAAATTGGCGACATAAGACGAATAGCTATATACTACAATCGCTATTCGTCTTAGGTATCTTAGGTTTCGTCGAAATTCCCGGATAAAGTTGGAAGAGCGTCGCTATAAATTTGTCAATAGCTGGAGTAAATACGTCTACAACATGCCATGCGCACACAAGACGGTTATTGAGAGAAAATGAATCAATGTACATATTATTTCACAATAATATCAATACGCTGTGTTCAGTGGGAGAGCCATGCTGATGTACTAATTGGGCCGGCTCGTCAGAAGTGATACCACGGCCACACAGAATACCAGCGTGAAATAGTACTTGTACTAAGTTTCGCTGACTGAATGAGGTTGACAGAGGAGGACATCATTGAAATAATACCGCTTAGTGGCGTAACGAAGCCGGCAACGCAACCAAGGAACGGATTATTGCGCGGTCCATGAGCGGCGGTAATCTCTTACAATAGAGACACGCCTGCATCGTTAGCTGCTATATACAAACAACTAGTGGGTTGCATAATTTATTTCTATACAGATACATTTTATGAGGAAAACTGACGTCAAAATTGTCTTCTATGCTAGGCTTATTCGTACAAGCGTTCGGAATCAGTTTAGTATATGGAATTTTTAAAGGCTTTATGTATATAAAAATTCGTCTCTGCTCATTGGATCTGCATGACTTTACAAGTTGCATGACGTTACTTAGAGATAGATCTATGGAATACTTACTTAAATAATTTTAGAGGTTTCAATGGCAATTTAGAATACAGACCCTAAACATCCTTCGTGATAACTTTTAATCACGTTCCGGCACTTATACGGCCGTATGTGCGGCGAGCCTATGCACATGTTTATAGAATGAGCAGTGCACAGTGGTGATAAATCGCTAGCGCGGTGTCAACGGCCCGGAGACAGGAATGGGCCACAAACACATATGCGACGAGAATGCGACGCTAAATGGAATTGTGCCTTCAATTACAACGCGGTATATGAAGAAGATCTATATATTATCTAGTGCACTATTACTGAATAAACACGATTATCTATCTGTCTGCAGGTTTATTCAAATCAATCTAACAATAAAATATGAAAGGAGTTTTGAAAACTGACCAGGTAGGTCTCCTATATCGTAAGAGAAAACCGCCGCCCATACCCAATCGCACCACGCATTGGTTGTGTTGCCACCTTTTGTAAGGTTAAGCAGCAAGCGTAACCCAACGTGACTCAATTAGAGAAACAAGAATTGCTTAAAGCCGGTATTTTCTTATTTGTAATCAAGATACTGGTCACCGCCTCAATCAATTCAATAATATTACTCTCTCCAACCCTCTAAAAGTCTACTGTGACTCCTTAACCACCGGAAAAGCGATATTAATTAACGAATCTCTCGCGCCTGTAATCACCTAAACAGTACGCTAAGCCCAAAATCCCATCCGACGCTGCTGAGCGCAGTTTAACGTTACGCTTCACGTCACGAGTTAAACCGTGTAAATACCATTACAAGGACTTGACTCGAGTCTAACGTTCATACAAGCAATTCCCGCTTATCGCATCTACCCCTGTGAGGCACTTCCACTCGACAACAGGCCTAATCATTTCTAAGTGTATGAGTCAATATCCAAAAAATGTCACATGTCGTTGCGTGGTGTCCCGAGTTGGAATCCGAGAAAAACGAACAGATATCTAGATTGACGTCTTCTACCTATATTAAATATTTTCGGAAAGGGTGGAGTTTGGACTTTCAAGCTTTTGAAAACGGGCTTTCAAGACAGTGTTGGCGCGAGTACGGACGAAAAAATCATAAGATCAAAATCAGCGCCTATTTTACATATTACGGGTCACCGTTCTAATGTTTAAAGCCGAAATAAAATGAATCACTGTCAAACACTCGTTAGACAAGATTCGTCGGGTTCCACGAAACTTTGAGTAAGCCTGAGTGTGATGTCAATGTAATAGAGTCGGTGAGTATAATTGCTTATAAGTCTTCACTCACTTCTAAAAACATCATAGATTTTTAATTAATGTTACCGATTTCAAAACATATTATTATTTTTATGATATAGCGGGCAACTGAGCAAGGAATCTTCTCCTTTCATGTGTTGTCGGCTTTATAAACCAACTTGAGCGGTATAATTTGACGGGCCTCCGATATCACTCAATGAAATACGGTACAAGTACTGTCTCACCCTGGTATTCTGTGGTGAACCCGTGATATCATTTCGATTTTCGAACGAGCCGGCCTATTAATTGTGTCTTCTTGGTGTAACTATATAGATTATATATAGTTTATATACATACAGACGCGACCACCAGATAACCTTGAACAGCCTTGATGACTATAATAAAAACTTATCTCTACTACAACTAATTACACTCTGATATCCGCATTGTTTTATTCTCACTAAGCGAAACACCGTACAATTACCGTTTCACGCTGATATTCTGTGAGCCTGTGGTATCAATTCCGACGAGGCGGCGCATTTACTGCGATAGCATTAGCCTCAGCATGGCTCTCACGGATGACATGAAATGATGACCGCACGAACAACAAACCAATTCATTTCATAAGCGATATAATATGATGCGATTAAACAATGACATGAAAATGAGAGAGAGTTGGGAAGCTAGTTGGTGGAATATGATTATCGAGGAATATTCGCACTCAGGCCGCGCCGAGGCGGTGCCGGGGCAAGGGGGGCTTGTAATGAGGCCGTCTAGACGCTAGAATACAATACTACGGTCTTTGCATTTCAAGTCCTCGCCCCCCGAAGACGTTTTTGAGAATTGCAACGGGAACAAATAAATTTCTTTGTGCTTGCATCGCTGAGAAAATAAAGAACGAACACTGTCGATAAATATTTCGTAGAATCCACATCAAACTATGTTATCACATAAATGCTAAAATACAAGTGATTAAGCCTTTTACTGATAATTAAAAATAATACATTAGAAGTAATTAAGTAAATAAATCATTTAAGGAACACGAGTTGTTGCTTTTGACAGTTTTTATTCGCGACTTCTTCGTTGTCCTTTTGACATTTTAAAAATAAATATGATTGAATTTGGAAAATAAAAACAAAAAGCAGTGCTAGGGGAGGCCATGGGAGGAGGACCGCTTATCCTGGGCGAGTCTCCTGCTCGTTTGCCACCGTTTCCATGAAAAAGGCTCCATGTGACATAATATTAATTGTTGTAGGTACATTTACTTCAATATAATAATAACGTGACTAATAAATTGACCAATGTCAATTTTATTTAAAGCATACGCTAACACCATAAAATAATAACATAACTATGGAAACTATGGAACCCCATTAAATTATTACCGAAACGGTTACAGTATTATTTATTATGTTGATTTATATGACAAAATACAATGTTATAAATACAGAATCATTTATTTACTAATCAAATGCGAGTATTGCTACGTAACTTCTTTATAGTAATTGGTGCTTAATAACACCATCGAGATTCGGGAACTTCGTGACAGGTCGGTATTTTGAGTTAGCATAACGTGGTGGGTAACGGGTTCGATTCGGTCTGAAAATAGTTTAAAATATGAACAGTCCCAGTGTGCGCTGTCCATCTTTTAAACAAAGGTAAAAAGCCGTTCTCACCTACATATTAAAAAGTCTCATTTAGATACAATTAAAACTAACCCATCGTTAAAACTTTACAAGAATTATAACAATTCCCTAAGATTTCATTCGATAAGCACACCGAGTGTAAAAAAAGCAAACCTAATTGAAATATACTCAACATTTATTGAGATCGCAAAAAGGGGGAATGAATCGGACGTAATTGCGGTATAAAAAGCGTCGACGCAGGCGAGGCGAGATCCGCGATTCAATTGAAATCGGGCAAAAGCTCGCCGGTCGCGAAACGAGAGCAATCTTGAGATGGGGTTTTGTTTAAACCGGTTCCGCTAATCCATCTAATGATCTGCCACAAATTGTGCGGCTGCCAAACGTCTTATTCCTACAAATTAAGGCACTTTGAGTGTTGCCTTTTCGCTGATGATATTGCCTGCCCAATCCAGTGTATTAAGAAATCTGCCCGTAACATCCCGAATACTGGTTTTATTTATTACTGATTTACTTAACACTTACCTAAGCAACAAAAAGTATGCAATAACTAATTATTTTAAGAATGGCTTTATTTTATGAATTTTGCCTCGACTTGCGCAATGGCGCATCCTGAGAGACACGAACCTCGGCTTGAGGGGTCCGCCGTTCACCGATAAACGGGAATTCCATCTTACGGTGAACTTACCATTATCATTTTATTGTTGGATTTGTAAATTTTAAATAAATAAATGAAATCTCGCATTCCATTAAGAGATAATTCTATGATTTGGCATTTAAAATGTAGATATCCTGGAATTGTCTTTCCTCAATCTAGCACCCAATCTAAGTAGTTCAGTTATGAACTTTATGTAGTGATAAACAAGAAAACTTATTGTGGGAGAAATATTGGCCTTTTATCCAGAACAAGTATTTACATACACTATACAATATACAGTGTATCTGTTACCCTTGTTTGAGCGGTAAATCTAAGAAATGAGACCGTTAAATCTAAGGTATCGACGATAAATGCTTGCTCTAATATTTGCTCATAGAATAGGCGACGTAATAATAATAATGGATCAATTTGAAAGTATCCAATAGTTTATGTAGAAAATAGCGGTTCATAAATTACTTAAATATTAGTGTTGAGTTTGCATACAAACAGTTTTTTCTAATTTATCGGGCAGTTCGGGCACCGGAGCAGACGAAATTCCTCCCGCCCATGGACAACTGCATTGGATGTGTTACCGGCTATTTACGCATTTTGACGGTATAATTTCACGAGTCACCGATATCCACACTCACTCAGCGAACACACACTACAAGTAGGTACTGTTTCTCGCTGGTCTTATTTAAGCCTGTGGTATTACTACCGAAAAGCCGAGTTAATTATTGCTTCAGCGTGACTTTCCCACGGGTAAGACACCGTAAAAATGATTGCAGCAATAAATAGTATGTATTTTGTGGGTCATAAATCGGTAATAGGCATATATACTAATGCACTCGTCTGAAATGTTACCACGGGCTAACAGAATGCTCAGCGTGAAATAATATATACAGTGTGAAGTCCATGTACCGCGTCTCGATTTAACAACAAACTCCCTAAAGCGTCGAAATCGGCTTTAGTTTATTTAGCTTGTCTTCCATACACTGATTTTTCTTCTCTCTATTTAACGACAACTCTTTATAACGCTATAAAATGCACAGTCCCGTCAGTGTCGTTATATAGAGTATACACTGTGGTTGTATTTATTTGTAACGGTGCTTCTACTGTTTCGCGTAGTGTGGATATCGGAATAAAAATGCCGCGTTAGAAGCGGCGTAAAAAGCCAGCAACACAACCAATTCGTTGACTACCCGGTTGCCCATGCGCGGCGGTGTTCTCTTAACATATAGGAGACCCACCTGCTGTGCTGCCCGCTTTATCATACAACAATAATAATAGACGAGCTGTGATAAGTCGACCGCTTTTAATTTGTTATTATAACCACATTTTATGCCCACGCAATTTCAACTGAGCCGCCAAAAGCCACCAGAATTAATGCAGAAATTTGAATCAACGCACACAAACAAATTCGTTTTAATCACGCAACGAGATACATTTAACATTAGTCGATTAGGTCAATCAGCACTACTTTGTGTGTTTCGGCGATTTAAGCTTCATGCTCTAATGATTTCCGTTTATTGTAATTATTACATTAACTTGCTGACTCAAACAAATATATACTTTAATAAAATATAGCTATTAAAATTGACAATTCGTGATAGAGAGGTGACAATTTGGGTTTTTATCATAAAAAACCTAAATGTTTAGTGTGAGCAATCGCTGCGTTCCTATTCCTGAACCCAATTGTTTTACCCAACTGAAACCTCTTCAATAACACTTGAACTTTATGGTGTGGTATTTCAGTTCAAATTGATTTTTAAGTATTATTAAGAATCATTTGTATGGCGTAATTTTAAATTTTTCCCTGCATAAGAACAATACTCGCACTTCGAGGAATATTCTAAAATAAGAACGAAATCAGTTCAGCTGTTCTCGAGAGTTGCGTTTATAAACACATTCAGATATAAATTGTTATATATGCATTATAGAACAAAATTTAAATTGAAACCAAACCGAGTAGAGATGTACCCATTCTATAGATATCTGGCTGATTTCACAGATTTAGTACTGTTTATGATCTGTTACAGAGTATAATCTATACAATTCATGTGTGGAATGTGTCCCTTATCGTATCGATCTTTGTAATAAGGTTTGATATGTAAAGTTATTCATGTATGAATTAAAAATAGGCTGAAGTGTGCTAAACTACAATTTACCAAGCAAA